>JAODLD010000069.1:4401837-4421277 GCA_026781065.1 Mormyrops boulengeri | reverse complement strand
GAGAGTGTGGATGTAATATTATTACTTGACAGCGAAGCCCCCTCCCCCCACCCCCACCACCCCACCCCCCCCTGACCCCTGCCGGTTCCATGTTTATCACTCGGTGTGAAAATGTAGATTACGTGAGAGGACTTAAGCAGACACGATGTGTGATTATCGAGTTTAACACAGCCAGCGACCTCATCGTGTAATTCTTACCCGACCCCAACACCTATTTAATAATAACACACACGCATATTGATAATGGCACAGTTAGCCGAAAGTGCTTGCCTGTCCCTTTCCTGATCCAGGCTGCTCCATTCTCGGACCCCGAAGTGCTGGTTGGCGCGTCACAGAAAAGCACCCGCTCCTGCACCTTCGATAAAATCTGACAGGAATGCTGGCCCCGATAGCGGGATGTGCCGCGGGGCTGCTAACGATTTGCAAAGAGCTAGCGAGAAATGCTAATAATAGCGGCTCACAGACTCCGGGTTTAGTGGCACAGGTGTGGGAGCTGCCCTGTTTGCCTCTGATGGGGAGGAGGGTCACCATGCAGGCCAGTCTGTTTGATTTTTTTTTTGGAACTTTCAGGCAGAGGCAGTAGGAGGCGCACTACACATGGGAGAAAAGATGCAAGGGTCCCAGCTGACGTTAGTAACATATCTGCATGCACCAGATTGACAAAACCACCCCTTGGTTCACAACCAACCCATGACATCACTAAGTCCCCAAAATCAGCCGACACTGGGTCTGTCTAGGACAGCTGATTTCTCTGGTCTCAGGCTGCTCAGGAGTTGCGGGCCTTTCTGGGGGCCCTGGGTGCAGGTGTAGAGCTGTGAGGGGGTTCATCTGTTTGACCATGAAGCCAGGACTGCTTAGCAGGACTGGGAGAAAAATTGCAGGGTGTCTTTCACATTTTGCCACACATTCCCCACCTCCAAAAATTCACCTGTTGGGAGCAGAGTGGGATAATGAATAACAGCAAAGGCCAGACCCTCCCCTGCCCGGCCACCCCTCCCCGGTCAGCCGAGACTCCTGTTCCTTGCATGATATCCTCTGCAGGATCCTCCCAGCCTTTGTTATGGTTGTATCATCCAGAATGGAACCACCCCCTCATGCCGACCAGGAGTCATACGACTGTGGCACACCCCAGAAGATGTGGCTCTCCAGCGGTTAATCCCAGCGATGATCACGGATCCCTGCGTGTTGATGGATGTCTCCGCTTGCAGCCACGTGGCCCTTTGTGATCAACCGCCTCCGAATCTCTGCGTCTTGTACTGCCACTGGCCACGTCCTGCTAAACAAGCAGTCGAAATCGCTGAAGGGGCGGATGTAGAGCGGATCCTGTTACCCGACGTTTGGTCGCCTGACTCGCCTCATATGCAGACCTCAGCCGGGCGGAAAGAACTCAGTGCGAAAGACAAAAGCAAACAGCGGGCGTAAATGCGGCAAATTATCACTCTGTCTTGCGGTAGCGTTAATTAATTAGAGCGCTGACGTACCGGCGGTGCCCCCGTCCGTGGGAAACAAAACCCAGAAGAGCGATGGGGTGGTCTGAAGCGAAACCCGGTCCGTTATTCCGACTAGCACAATTAAATCAAGGAGCCCGGCGGGACTGACAAGTCTCCATTAAAGCAATTAGAATCCAAAAAGTGTCGCTCCCATAGATCACCAGTCCCGAAGACAAAAACCTCCCCCCAACAACAAAAGCTGGGCCGGGAGGGGGGTGGGGGGTCAGCCGTGATTTCTCTGCGTCTGCAAAAAAAGTCACATTCACAATCTCGTAAATGGAGTGAACACTCCATTACGGATGCGATCCACTAGGTGCATGATGTTAAAGAGCGGTCTGCTAGTCCCCCGGCCCTGCCGCAGTTCCCAGGGGGGCTCTGAACCACAGTAACCCCCCCGATAACCACATCACCCAGGCAAATGTGGGGGCAGGGCTGGTGTTTGAACATCCGCAAGTTTTTTTTAATTGCCTCACTGAAGTGATTATTTGCGTTGGTAGTTCCCCTTCCTGCGGTTCGAGGTGTCAGCCAGTCTCTAATAAAAATAAAACACCAACCCAAGATTTGCAAAGCGACCGTGTGCAAAAAATAAAATAAAAAGTCGCCTCACATACAAGTACCTGGTTAATTTAAACAGTAATAAACGGCTACACTGCTTCTCCATTGGGAGATAAAGTCCACACACAGCAGCCGTTAAACATTTGGGCAGCTCCTTAGCCCAGACCTGCTGCTAGCATGTCTCCCCGCAGACGGGTCTGATCTTCAAAGACCGCACCGCTTTTGCACCCTGGCCGCTGCCGAATAACCATCTGCCGCAGATGGCGGTGAGTGCTGCTGTGCCATTTCCTCTGTGAGGATACATCCCAACCCCCGAAGGGTTGCCCCATGTCCGCAAATAACCGACAGCTTCCGCAGACACAGCTTCAGCTCAAAATGATCCACCAATATGCGTGGATTCGCGAGCATGTCTGTGGTGACTCCCAAGGCCTTCGGCAAACTGCCGTGCATTGTGGGGGGGGATGCACAACTGAAGCGCTTCAGAGCCCCCAGCTTCACATTCCATCAATTGCCTACCATTAGCTCATGAATTTTACCTCGCCTCCTCCCCCTATAGTGAAAACAACAAGAAAACATCTAGGTAAAGGTCACCGTTTCAGATTAACGGCTACAAGGCTAAAGGGGACCGCCGGACCAGCGCGGACCGCTCCGCTAGTCCCAGTTCGGGGTCGATCCATCAGCCCTCCTCCCCCGGCCAGGAGTCCTGGGTACATTATGTGGCACAGCTTGCGGCTCCACGTTTCCATGGCCCGTGGTGATCGGGCCTGCGTACTGGCGGGCCAGCGGGCGTAACCGGGCAACATCCCCAGTGTGGATTCTCAGCTCCGATGTTCACTTGAGGACAGGATGAGCGGCTGGGCTGTGACTCCAAGATGGCAGGCCGGCTACTGACCCACCGAAGTCTAATCGAGACGGGGGGTTAATACACAGAACGGTCCATTTTCATTCGGGAAAAGTCCATGTGCACAGTCACAGGGAGCCATTTTGCTGCCTTGAATGTATAACCCATTTGCCCCCGACCCCCATCCTCGACTCCATGCAAGACTGCGACTGATCTACCTCTGATCCAGCTGAAGCTGATATCCAGAGGCAGGACTAAAGGCCCAGAGCAGATGAAGCTGCTTCTCGGCTGCTTACGAACAGAGAGGTAAGCCAAGGCCCACCAGGGATGCTAGCATAGACACTTTTTTGTGGCCACTTAACACTCCGGCTGGGCTGAATATCTCTAATGACCTAATGTAATACCCTTAGCCTTTGCTGCTGCAAACAGAAAGGGCTAATAGGCCAGACGGATGGTGTTCTACTGTGTTTATATATAAACATGGATAAAAAAACTAAGCAGTGAAGAGCCCAGGCTGATAACCGACACCAGCAACCAACGAGAGAACAGCTTCAGGTTCTCTGTCTTTCTTCTGGATGCCTGAGTCATCGTTTAATCACTAATCTTGGTAATGACACCATAACACAGGCTGACAACAAGACCTGTTCCTGGCAACTTCATCTACAACTGGTGAAGACCTCTACGGATCAGTCAATGAAACAAAGGCGGGCTGGACAGCCAGTTTCCATTGAACTGGAATAGGAGTAAAGGGAACTCCAGGACAACCATCTGCTCCATCTTTGGATGGCCCACGTTTCCAGAACTTTCCTCTGTATCAATGCCGTTAACAATTAAGCCAGAGCACTGCTAAGGGAAACAGGAAAGCTGAGACCCAAAAGATCACAAGAGGTGTTTCCACCACTGGAGCACCATCTAATCTGGTTTAGCTGCAGACCCAGTCATGAAGACCTGTGGTCCAGGCACGACAGCACAGTCTCCCCATTCCAAGCAGGCTCATCTTACTGAACTTCTTATTCAACTCTTCTAGTCAGACAGGAACCTCCGGTGCTGAATAAATAAGACTAAAGATAAGCGATATGAGGCACCACTGGATGCCGTCTGGAACAGCCAGTTCCAGCCGTCACTCTTACTCACGACTACAGAGATCGAGAATCCAGAGCCAGCGGCCACCTGGAAACCGTGTCCGTTTCCACAGGGAGCAAACAAAGCAGAGCCCTCGATGCAGGATTCTACGAGGTCTGCCGGGAGACTCACTTATTGTTTGTGTAAGTGCGCCACGGAGGCTCAGCAAGAGAGTGCCCGTGCTGGGGCCAATCAGCTCTGCCACCCAAAATCCCCTCAGAAAGAGAAAGGCTAAATCGAGAGTCCCTGACAGCCTGGACCGTCCTGACCCAGGTGGGCCCCCTTTGTTTGAGGAGCTGGTGGCTGACCGTTATCCTGGGACGAACAGCTAAGGGACGACAGATGGCTTTTGCCTATGTCCAGGGTACCCTCATAATCCATGTTACTATCATGGCTTCCAAGAACGATATCAGCTATGCCTGTAGCAGCTTAAGGATCACTAATACCGGGAAACTTGTCATTTCTGTTTTCTTATTTACGTATTTATAAGGAGGGGGGATAGGAGGGGGGCAGTCTTGATGGGTTAAGGAAGTGTAGCATGTCATCATCACAGTAAACATAATGTCATGTGTGTCCGAGCTGCAGCTGTGCCTCGTTAAACATTTCCAAAGCAATCATTTGTGTCTTTGTGTGATCCAGAGGTGGAACGTGACTGGTGGCCTCGCTTGTGTGTTTGCTTTTAAACACACCACTGTGGCTAGATCACTAGCGTAAGCATGAGCGATAGTGTTAGTAGTGGTGGTTTAAGGGGGGGGTCCATCTGTCTCAGTAGAGGGAGTCAGGTGACCGGTGTTGCTCGTGCCGATTCATCCGCGCTGCTTCTCATTCTGGTGTCTCTGTACGTTAAAATGCCCTGCATTTGTCCTGACAGGTACCCCAGACCACAGCCTGTCAAAACAGCGATTCCACACTGGTTTATTCAGAAGGGAATAGGGTGTCCTGCTTCCTTCCTGCCCTCTCTCCCTCCTGAAAAGGGAATCCCCAGTTAAAACTGCATATTTCTGCGTCGCATGGTTCTGTGGACATACTCATCAATGCTTCTATTGTATCTTATTAAATTCAGCTACGAATAATGGCTGAAGGTGATTTTACCAAAAATGAAGAAGCCCATTAATTTCAAGAGAAATCCCATCTCCAGAAAACCATTAGCCCTTCCTTATTAGGCAATTCAGGCCTTTCTGGGGAGCTCAGAAACACAGGCTGGCTGAGGCGGGGTACCCCGAAGTCTTCTGTCTGATTTCTGGCTAAAACAACAGGAATCTCCTTCGGTGCCTTGGGCAGGAAGGGGATCCCCCGCATGTCCTGGGTACATGCTTGGGGCATTGCTTATTCGACCGCAGACTTGTACTCTCTCTAGAGTCTGTTTCGGAGTGCTGAGAGGGAGAGTTTCTGTGCTGGGTCATCGATTGTCAGAGCCCCGGCGATCCGCGGTTTGTTGTGGCGAGGTGCCGCAACGGGCCGGACCTGGCATGTGTGTTTTGGTAGGGCTACTCAATTACAGCGAAAATCATAATCACAATTATTCTGGTCAATATTGAGATCACAATTATTTATCACAATTACTCATTGACTTATCATGCATTTATTGAACTTAAAAACTTGTCTTTTTAGCAGTGAATTTCCTTTTAATGTAATTCAATTGCGACAAATAAAAGGGGCCGGAAAGGGGTGTGCTGGATTTATAAAACAAGACAAAATGGGAGTATTATTGTGAAATGAAAAGTGCCACAATAATCGTTTTATCTCGATTATTTTGTTTTGATAATCATTGGAAGCCAAAACGCAACTGAAATTAAAATTCTATTAATTGCCCAGCCCTATGATACGGTTCACTTGCAACACTGCGGAGAGGGCACTCGAATAAGCCTGCAATTAGCCACAGTTAATAATTAATCAATAAACAGCGGCTGGGGGGAGTCTGCCCCGGCGGAGGGCGGCGGCTTCCCGGTCTGCGGTCTGCCACACTCACCACACCGCCCGCCAGAGCCTCCATTAATTACCCACAACTGGGATGAAATTCTGATCGTGGTTTGCCACCCCAGGAGATGTGTGGATGGCGTGCTCAGTATTTGGACCTGTTGGATGCTGCATCATTAAACATAATTATGCTAAACGAACTCATTGTTTAGATGAACTACCGATATGGTTAATGCTCTCTAGCCCCCCAAACAATGAACTAATTGAATGATTGTTTAATAGATTTAACACTAATCTGTAGAAATCGAGCAGCATAAGCAACCATAAAGCGCGATGTGGAAGCGTAAACTTTTTTCACATTTTTGTTAACACAAACACTTCTTTAACGAACTTGTCTTTCATAATGCCCTCATATTTAATAAAATAGGTGAGTTTTTACCAAAGTGACATGCAGTCGACAAAACCAGTCTGGAGCAACTGGGAGTTAAAGGTCTTGCTCCAGAGACCAACGGTGAGATCACTCTGCCAACCACAGGGTTTGACATTCTAACTGCAGGCACAGCACCCAAACCCACTAAATCACATACCCTGATATACGTATATCCTCTCGTGGTCATTATGGTTTATGTACGGGGCATCAAAGACAACTTCATGCTACATCTCAAGGTTCATCAGAGCTAGCAGGAAGGTAACCAGGTCTGGTGGGATTTGTGCCACAATGTCATGCTCACAGGAAGTGGATTAGGCACCAAGCCCCCCCCACCGTGAAACGTAACCCCAGGCTGAGGAAGCCCTGGCTTCCCCATCATCTGAAACTGCCCAGGCCGTCGCGGCGGACTCTCCCAAGCGTCTCCGCCATCCCAGAATGCTTTGGTGCAGCAGCATCAGCACAGTCTGGCAGCTTCTTGACTCAAAATAAATCAATGATAAAATAAACGGGCTGTCATGGAGGCCTCCAGGTGTGAGACGGCCAGAAGGATTTGGGGCAAAAGACAACATCTCCAATGTCTCTACACACCTGGTCCAGGCTGGCCTCCCCCACATGGGTGATTAACTTCATGCAAATGCCACCGTCAGTCTCCATAATGGGAAGCATTAATTCCCCGAAATTAACATGCAGGCCTCATACATCATACTTATGTTTCCTATAGATTCAGTCATTGGGGCTGCCGCTGAGTGTGTGCCATTGGGGCCCACAGTCAGCTCACATTCAAAATTCATGAAGGCGATTAGCTTTCCGCAATTATTTTTCCGTTTTCTGCTTCGCTATAAACCTGGTATTCCACGACCCTCCAAACTGCAGGCAGACTTCATAAAAACAAATTAACCATGGAGGGACAGGAGGGGGGAGGCGCAGACCCAGCATAGAAGAGCCAAAATCAGTCATTATACTTTCGCTGTATACAGCCATCTTTTCCATTTCAGTAATTGTAAGTGTGGAAACCCAAGGAGTGTCAGCCAAGAAAGCTTTTGACAAATATGACCTAACGTCAAGTCAGGGCACGGTGACATTTACAGCGTTTGTTTAGATCTCCGGCGTTTACCGCCAATTGGTTTCAAACCAGCGTGACAGAAATATGATCCAACGATATCTCTAATGTTTATTGCAGTGGTATTTACAGTATACAGAGGCATTTACAAACATTTAGCATGATCTAGCTCCAGCCATGTATCATTTTATGTGAAAGGCCGGCCACTTGGACTGAGACGCTCATCTCTACGCATGTTTTCGGCCATTAAGGGTGAAACGAAAACAGCAAACCCCCACTGAACTCAAACCATGTGTATCCAACAGGGTACTTCATACCAAAGGCCCAAATGGCAAACATTTTGCGTAAATAATGTGTTAAGTCATGAGGAAGACCGTAAACGGAGGATCATGCCAATCAGGCCTGTTCATCCCTGACGTGTACAAAGGCAACAGAAAGCTTAACTCTTACACGCTCCTGCAATAATTGTTACTATGAGAAAAGTCACCTGACACATGCCTTTGGGTCAATTTGACCACAGGGTAGGCGTGAGAGTAAGGATGAGAGATCTTCTGTCAGTCAGAATACAAGAGTCTGGGGCTTTGTACAATTCCATGCGTTATCTCAGAGAATTCTCACCCCCCTCCCAGTAGGAAGAGGACTTTGCTAGAAGCACCTGCAATGTGCCTGGGAAATCTTAGTAAAGTATCCATCCATCCATCTTCTACCCGGGTGGTGGAGCCTCTTCTAGGCAGTCCAGGGAACACTGGCGGGATACATCATGGAAGGGACCCCAATCCATCACAGCACTCATACGCTCAATGTTTATTTCTTAATTAAATGAAGATCTCGTCTAGTCAATTATTCACGGCAGGCCTATGAGCCTTGACAGCCCGGCAGTGGAGGGAAGCCCTGCTCCGAAGAGGCCTTCATAATGAATATCCAAACATGCACAGGAGATTAATAAAGGCCCTTTGTTTCAGGTCTCCAACACTCAATGAGTTTACCGAAAGGAAAAATTCCAGTGGTCAACCCCGCCGGTAACTGTAAGGGCTGTAATTTCACTTGGCAGCCAGTGGTCACGAGAGATCCCTCCTAACTAATGACAGCTGATTAAAGTGTTGATGCAATGGATAGAGAGTACCATGTCAAAAACGGAGGCAGAAGAGCAGCACGCCTTCAGCCAGGCCTCATCTGAGATGGGCTCACTCACCCGCTGCTGTTTGCCAACCACGTGTAATATGTGAAATCAAGTATCAAGTATCCCAGTACCCCACGCCACCATGTCCATTAAGACCAGTCGATAAAACAACCCCCCGGGTGCTGGTGTCTCTCTTGTGGCCTGAACCTGCTTTTTTGATACCCGGAGTTGCTGGCAAGCGTCATCTGCTGATAGAATTACTCAGCTGGTTCTGTGGGTCCTTTATGCCAATAATCCCTTAGTTATTCATTTTCAATATTTCTAGTCACGCTTTTCAAATAGTGTATGAAATAACCGTTTAAGAAGTCACAGTGACTATGTTGTAATATAACCAGGAGGACACGCCGCAAACAGCTTAATGCTCCACATTAACAAAAACCCCTTTAGTGCCATCAATAGTTATAATTACAGTTTCCAAAGCTAAGCCTGTCTGCACAGCAAAAGGTGGCTCCACGCAAGGCTACCAAGGAAACTCTCCCTGGACCTGCGATGGTGTTCTGCGATGCACGGTAAAGTGTTTGCGCGAGCGGTTTATATTCACGTCGCATCGAGGACCCAGGATGAGTGAGAGAGCGACCCTCCGCCCATCTTGCATCAGATCTTGGAAATGGTTACTAAAAGGGAGCCCGGGCCAAATCAATACACCGCGCCTCCCCAAAGGCTGGGCGGGCTCACACCAAGCTGCGGGTCACCTTCAGACCTGAACGTGAGGGTTTGGAGTTTAATATCTGCGGCTCTTCCTAATGCAGCACAGGATGTATGTAACAGTACTGCTCTCTCGGGCAAACAAAGAGCATAACGGTGGAAATTCTGTGTTTATTTCACCTCAGAAAAGCTGCGATGCCCCCAGATTGGAGCCGCTCTGCACCGGTGGCCGCACTTTAATGAGTCGCTTTTGGATCAAGTGAGGAATATGGCAGAGAAATTTTAAAAAAATGTTCAAAAACTGCACACATGACAAGACATCCCCACTGGCCGGTTTAGAATGCCCCCCACTCAGCTCAGATCGAGATGTGATGTGGGAGCATAAATGAAACTAAAGAAAGTTCAAGAGCAACGATGCTGATATTGTGCAGAGCCTGATTGGCAGGCTGCCCTGACGTGCCAAATACCTAGATCTGTAACCATTTGTCAGGCTCCGCTTGCAGCAGTAGATAATAAATTATGGAGGGGGGGGGGGGCACTCCTTCTACAGGCACACATTGTGGGACCAGCGGCTGGCTTTAAAACTCCCCACGGTTCGATACGAGGTACAGTTAGCGCCGCCTAGCAGATGACAATATTTGTTTTCCTTGGAATGCCGCAAGTGAGAAAATCCATCCATCCATTTATCCTGGACATGAGGGGAAGGGGGGCAGAGCCTACCCCAGGCAGCATATCACACAAGGCAAAAGTACACCCTGGATAGGAAGCCAGTCCATTGCAGGGCACATGCTCTCACAAACTATGGGCAATTTAGAGACGCCAATTAACCAATTAACTGCATGTCTTTGGACTGTGAGAGAAAACCGGAGTAGCCAATTGGAAACCTGTGCAATACGGGAAGGGCAGGTAAAGCCCATAAACACAGAGCTGGGGAGGGATTCAAGCCCCCGACTCTGCAGGTGTGAGGTAACATCACTACTGCGGGAGCCACTGTGTCACAAGTGAGAAAAAACAACAAATAAATAACACATAAATAACCTAATCTGCAGATTGGTGTCCACGTCCATAATTAGATACAGTTACTAAATCTTAGCAAGAGCTGAACAGCAACAGTAAGCCGTCACCTTGCCGTCAATTCTCGTTAAATAATTAGCCAGCCAATGACCGTCCTTCTCAGTTGACCGATCGGGGAGATTAATATGTGCGCCTGATCGCTGTGTGATCGCGGCAAGGACCTGACAGATCTTGCCATTTTAGTCCGCACACATTCAGATGTGCAGCAAGCTTGTTGCAGCCCTGCCCTTCTTACGGAGGTTAATTGCGATCAAACGAACGCAGAACTCATAAATTAGGGGAGCACCCCCCAGGGGAAATCAGCCTTCAAGCTAGCCTTTTTTTTCTTTCGTGCCCCCGTTCACTGAAAGCTGATGAGCGCAATTGAGAATCGGAGACGCCGCTGCCTGGAGAACGGGATGGCGGGGCCTGTCAGGGGGGAGGAGATGTCAGACACTGATCCGTCGACCGTCTGTTAGCCCGGCAGGATGCCACGGACGGCCATTATGGGGGCCCCTGCCAATTAATCATGGGGAGAGTCACTATTCCCCTTTTGGTCTCTTGCTGAGGCTGACATGCTCCCATGGGGCTTTCGGATTGGCTGACGCGCTCCCGTTTGGCTTTTGGATTGGCTGACACACTCCCATGTGGCTTTCGGATTGGCTGACATGCTCCCACGGGGCTTTCGGAGTGGCTGACACGCTCGCATCGGGCTTTCTGATTGGCTGAACCTCGTTGAAGGGTGAAGACTGGTGAGGCAAGTTCCAGGAATGTGGAGTGGGGCATAGCCAGGTCTCACAGCAATCACCGCCTCCTGCGCCCCTTAAAACAACATATCAAGGCCAATCAGTTCTTTCTTACGAGCCCCTGACCCCCACCCCCTGAGGCGGACGAAATTTCCAAAGCTGCGGGGGTAAAATGAGCTGCTGTGTAGTCAGACGTCCTCCCTTTGGACGGTGAAAGTGGGCGGACTGCGAGGGGGAGCTCGGCGACGACAGGCGGGAGACCATGTGACCAGGTGCCCTTCACCCAAGGCATGCAGAGGCCTTCTGCTCAAGCGGCGGTTTGCTACGCATCACAGGGCATGCCAGAGCATGCATCTGTGCTGGCTGTAACCCCCCCCCTTCCCTTCCCATCCCCTCTCTGTCCCACATCCCTCTCTTGTTTTCTAAAACCACGGGGATTCGCCACAGTCAGAGCTCTCTTCGTGCCGTGTGTGATGTCTCTGGTGTGAAAGGTAGCTTTCTTTTCTCCCTCCCTCTCTTACTGTGTCAAACGCGTTTCTGAAAATAGCGCGGCCGTCTGCGTGCTGGGCCTGTCTGCTCCTCTGCCAGCCGCTGGCAGGTATCACGGCTAGCGGATGGGTGCCGGGGCCCGTGAACAGCGCACGCTCCACATAAAGTGCAGGAATTCACGGAATGTGGGAGCTGTGTTACCCCCCAATCGAAAATATAAAAATAAATAAATTTGCAGGCTTCAACTCTGATTCAGACCATCACTGGCCTTTCAAAAAGAAGATGCTGCAGAGATCGATGCAAAAATAAAGCCCTAAAGGAACTGTGTGAAAGTTTTAGACTACAGTCATTTGAATATGCTGGCAAATGGAAAGGGACGTTCTGGAAACGCTGGCCAAGCGCTGAGTGCCTGGGTGTTCCTCTCAGTGTAATAAATGCACTTTCATTCTATCCATACAATATATTTGTGTTTCCCCTGGACAGTGGGTGTTTAGAATGCACTGCGGTCTGCAGGTCTGCACCGTAAGCTGAGCGGTGGAGACAGGCGTCGGCACCAGCGGTCTTTTACGGGTCTGGTTGGCATAACAGGGGCGGCTTTTGAAAAATAAAGGGTTAGAGAGGAACGTTAGGGTCCACCGCATAATATAGCCTCCCTATCCTTGTCTAGTATATAATAACATGAGGCATGAATTTTTAAGCGTTTAGGAGGAGGAAAACGGCAAGGAGCAGAGCAAAAGAGCAAAAGAAAAAAAAGCCATTGTGAAGATGTTGAATATTCATGAGTTTCCTTTTAAGGAAGACTTCCCAGGCTCTGCAAACGCCTCCTGACTAAAGTGAATAGCCATCCCAAATAAGTAAAGGAGGCAGACGAGAGCTTGAGGAGAATAAATTAGCCTGTGCTTATTATTCAGACGCGGTGCCTTCACTTCACAAATCAGGGATGTTGTATTAGCGACTTGCCTTTGATGCCAATGACACATTTCACAAACACGTCACTTTGAAAAATGTTCTGGGGTTGCCCAGTTACAGAGTACCCCACACCCCCCCCACACACACACTTCCCCCCTATTTTCCATGCCCTACAGAGGATGTTTCTCATCCTGGACTAAAGGACTACCGGTCACTAAGCAGAGCAGTGAACTGGTTTGTTACAGGCTGAAGTCATGGAAAATATGTTGGAGTTTATGCTGCCTTTCAAAACAAGGCGTGGTGCCAAATGGGGGAGAGAGAGGGAGAGAGAGAGGGAGAGAATTTTTAAATGCAACCACAGCACTGACAGCACAGCATCATGACAAGGCAATGATTGTAAAGATGTCAAAAAATGTACCAAAAAAGACTGAATTCTGTCACCTGGAAACCTCAATATGATCATCAATATCATCTGACCTTGTAAAAGTCACATCTGCCTTGGGCCCTTCAGCAACCCACCAAAATGCTGCAGGAACATGGGATAAATGGCCTCAGGCTTCTCTTCCGACTGTGTGTTTGTCTGTGTGTGTGTCCGTGTGTGTGTGTGTCTGTCAAAGGAGAGCAAGATGGCAAAAAAGAAGAATTCCAATTTAGCTGCACTAGTACTAGTATTAATTATTTTAATAAAAAAAATAACAGACATCTTCACCCTGAATCGGAGCCTAAATCTCAACACTCTGTACAAAAGAGCACCATGAAGCTCTTCATCTGTACTGTGGCCACCTCCCCCATCCTCACACCTTCGTCGTCACCCACCCCATGAAAAACCGGGTGAAGTCCCACCGGCCCTCTTTTCATGAGAAACCGTACTGAAGACAAGAAAGGAAAGTGCTTCTTCTGGGGACAATGACAGGAAGGACCCCGAACGGCGGAGGGCCTGCCCGAGGTTCTCCTGAGAAACGCCTGGCAGAAAAAGAAAAGACGGGAAAGCAAGGGTCCATGCACCCGACGTGACGTCTTCTGGCATTTTCCTCACATAACAATATGGCCCAGAGTCCCGGAGCACGCCGGCGGCAGCATCGCTATCGATCAAGCCCTCGTGAACCGGCCGTCTCCATTAATCAACGCGGGCAGATCCTCCTAATCGCCATGGATCCGGAAGTGTCATCGCTCTGCAATTTCCTAGCCCGTTTTCCTTATTATTCTAGTGGAACTCTTACAATTTAGAATGAATCAAAGTTTAGAACATTAAAAATTCAAACCTCTTTAGATCCCCCGCCAGGCAATAACCTGAACTAATTGCCACAGGTTTGTTTAAAAAAGACGTCAAACAAACAGCAAGGATTTAATTGTTTATCGACTTGCAAAACTCACTCTTGGCAAAGCTGATTCAAGTACTATTCTCTGACTGGCTCACCAGGTCAGGCAGGTTTTGGCGCTGGTACTGGGCCGCGTGCCCCAGCAGGGAACGTCAACATTGCCATGTGGACGGCTGTCATGGTCCGGCTTCTGAAGCACGAACCACCGGAGGACAGCTTGACTTGATGATCATGACAAGCATAACAAGGGGTCGTGAGTGGGGGTGGGGGGGTTAAATGATTGGATGACGGCGCGTCACAGTGTCACTGTGGTTAGGGTCGTGATTCCCGTAATAAGTAATGCTGTTTTGAGTGTGGTAAGGTATGACATCCAACTGATACCCAAGTGCAGAAGGGGGGGGAGGTTAAATGACTTTCCTCCCCAGGTTTCTCCTCAGAATTGCGACCCCTCCAGGAGAGAAACACACTGGTCATCCTGCATATTTTAGTGCCCTGCTGGATTTTTATCCGATACTGTTCCTAGTTTGTTGCGCTTGACTCTCTGTGTATAATTCATGAATGAAGTCCTATTTCTCTCTTCCATGGGCTTGTAATTACGAGTGGGGAAATTAACCGCTGTGTATTTCCGTGCAATGTGTGCCATCTTGTTCTAACCGTTTTACCCATTTCTCCTGTAGCTTTATGGTTATGCTTATTTAGGGAAATTGTCCTGTAGGGTGCATTTTAATTGGATTTTTTTTCCTGCCTATCCACCGTGTCACCTGCAGTGTGTAAAGATAGTGGTCTGGTTGGAAGTGTGCTCTGTATAAAAAAAAAAATTAAAAAAAGGGTTGATAAAAAATCGTGGAAAAAAAGTTTTCGTTTCTGTCTTCCTTCCTTGGCCTTGAGGCCACGGGTTTGACTGCTGCCTACTAAAATAAATCTGTATGTTTCTCATTCCTAAGTATACAAGCAAAGACAGACAGATACTGAAGCTGTCACATGGGAATATCAACTTGTTAGAAAAAAAAACTACAAAATATGTCCCAAAAAATGCCCCTAAGAAAGACAAAAAACAACATTTACTGATCTACGGTTTCCTGGGTAATGATTAAGTATTAAGCATCCCTTAAAAATGTACTATTACGTATTATAAAATTTACCATAAGTGAATAAAGGAGACGGAATGCAAACAACCCTAATTAACTGGAAATCAGTGTCAATCTCGGTGTCGAAGGGGAGGAATAGGCCTGGATAAGGACATGAGAAACTCTTGCCTTTTCCCCATGATGTCTACTGAGCCCTATACAGTTTCTGTTTATTTTACTACAGCTCCTTAAAGCAGAGTTAATTCCATTGTTCTCCCCTCAGCCGTTTTCATCTATGAAAGGAAAGCAAAGCTTATGTGGATAATGGCAAAAGCAAAACAAAAGAATAAAGAGTGCCTTTTTTGGATTTTACGTAACTCGCCTCCCAGAGTCTCATGTATTTTGTTATATTCCCAGGCTTGGCTACAGACGCTACAGAGATACAAGGATAAGGTCATAGCTATGGTCCAGTCCCTCTCGGTCACAGTCACAGCATAGTCCCTTACAGTCACAGTCCTGTCCCTCATAGTCATTGTCCAGTCCTTCATAATCTAGTCTGTCCCAGTCACAATCCAGTCCTTCACAGTCACAGTCTAGTCTCTCACAACCATGGTACTGTACATTTCCAAATAGTCACAGTCCAGTCCTTCACAGTCACAGTCTAGTCTCTCAGAGTCACAGTTCACAGGTTAGACTGGCCTGCCTGCAGTCCAGACCTGTCACCCATTGAAAACATTGATATGTCTGGATTTCATATGAAGGCAGAAATCCTTTTAGCAGAAGTGGATTCTGCTGTATTCCCAGTGACTGACAGGTTCCCGAACCCCCAAAAGACCCTTTCTAGGATAAGCATCTGAGATAAGATGGATGGATTACATCAGCGAAAGGTGTAAAATGCTGCATGATGTGTGATCCATGCAAAAATCAATACTTGAAAAAAACACGCCATGGCAAAAAACACGCCATGCAAACAGATTTCATCTTCAGGTTTGTCAGTCTGACAAAAACATGTTAGTTGTATAATTATATTTTATAAGATTTTTTAAACTGATGAGTATGCAATTTTATATTGCCATTGCAGAATAATTGCACAATATTCTCAATTTGAAATTATATTTCTTTAAATATATTGTAAAAATGGCTTTCAACCCATTGCAAGAATTTTTACCTCCAGGTCATTATGTTCCTGGGGTGCTATGCTTTAAAGGGGGTTGTCCAAGGACTGCATTTGTATTCACCAAGTCAGCCCTCGTTCACTTGAATACTGTACACAGGATTTCATATTCTAATTAACACGCTAATCAGTTCCACTCGGTGTTTTCCCTGATGAGTTTGCAAACAAACTCCTCCCTTACTAATCCTCAATAGCAGGCCAAGACACGTACAGAGATAACACCTTCAATTAGCTCCTTGGTTTTGTGTGTCAGAAGAACAACTTCATTATAAGACAAAGAAAAACTGCACACTGAAGTTCATACCCCTTCACAATGACTTTGGAAAACTTGGAAAACCCCCACAAGACACAGGTGGGAAAGCAGAACTCCTCAGCTTCCCACTTCAGCTCAGGTTGAATGAAGTCACTGGGCCTTGATAGACAGTGTCAATCAAACGTGGTTGCTGTGGTGATGCCCCGCCCACCAGTGTCCAGTGGACCAATGCGAGACCTACCATCAAGAGGCAGATGGTGCTTAAATGAAAAACAAGAGGGATCATTGTAATGCCTTCAATAAATTCAAGTCAAAGGAAACACATAAGCTCTGGAAAGGGGGTTGGGAACCAAGTCATACCAGATGGTCAGGGGCACAGGCTTGGACTTTATAGCTGGGGTCACCGGAGACCAATACCAGGGCATGTCAGTTTGCTCAATAATTGGATACAGTGATGGAACCAACGAAGAGGAAGACTGTGGTCACCTGACTCTCTTTCTTGTGATGGCCACACCCCCTTCTCACAAACAACAACAACATCTGCTGTTGATCATGACTTCCCGCTGTCCCCTGAAACACGCAGTGCTCAATTTTGATTCGTCAACCACGTTGATAGATTGTGTCCAAGCAATAAGGCATCCACTGGCCAGCTTGGCATCCTCCGAAGTCCCACCTGAACATTAGGGTCCATGCCTGTGGACCTCCAAGCTTCCCAGATAATTCTATCAGACAGGCAGCAGAAGGATCGACACACTCGTAATCCCAGGATCCATTTTAATTAAACACAAACGAATGGGATTCTGAGCGGAGAAGCAGTGATGACTGTGCCAGCCGCTTCAACCATCACGTGAAAGCAACCTTAGCTAACAGAAAAAACGTCTACAAGAAAACCCATCCTGGGCTCGCTCCAACATGGCATCCCAAAATTGACCATTGAAGAAGGCCCTGGTTTCATGAATGTGGGGGGGGGGGCTCAACAAGGGCTTAGAGTACCATAAGAAACAATGACGTTCCTTCATGGGGGTCTGTTGTGTGAGGCTACGGCTGGTACCGGAGAAAAATCCCCCTGAGAGAAGGAATTTTGCCTGAAAAGTCGTCCTTCCTAAAGCACCTGCCAAGATGGCCTGTCTGTCACTGACGTGCCACACAAAGGGTATTTGTGCCGAGAGAACCGGCACGTCCATCCCCTGGCACCATTCAATCCCCCCCACTCAGGATGCTACAGGGGTCGGGTCTCAAATCCGAAAATCGAAAACTTCCCACGATAACAGAAACCATATTTCTCAGGTCCCTTAGTGATGCCGACGTTTTGCATTTAATTGGTTTTAGTTCATCGATTTGTACAAATGTTCGTTTAATGAATTCCCCAGAGCCACAGATTAGCAGAATTCATAAGATATTCCAAAGCTATTAATCAATTAGGGGGGTGGAGTGTTAACCGGGGCATCCAGGGCTTTAAGAATAAGTTTAAGGAGTGAACTTTTAAAAGGAGAGCCAGCAATGCATGATGAACAGGTGGGAGTCAGGATTAGACTTAGGGGATCAGAATGAAAAACACTAAAAGCTACACTCTGCAAACTACTCTGTCACAGTGTTACCACCAATGTACGTATGTATTTAGTCGATTTTGTCTGGCTGAGCTAATTGCCTAGATTCCTCTACCCCCATCGCTCAACAGTGACGCGTCCTGGAGGGTTGAGTGTGTCAGGTGGCCCGAGGTAAGGAGCTGCGTGTAGAGTAAGATAAACTGAGAGGCTGACAGCTCACATGCATACATGCACACGTTAGAGGAAGTGCTTAGCGTCATGCCTCCTGGTCATTGTGTGCTGGGGGGGTGTCTACAAATTTAATTAGTAGGTCACTGCAGTTCGGATAAAAATAACACATAATGGGCAAGAACAGAACAATCACCTTCTTACAGACTTTAAATTACAATTGTTGTATAACTCATTAGGTTTAGTTGCTTAATGGCAAGATTAAAATTCATACTTACAACAACAAAAACAAAACAGTGTGCAAAAGATAATTGGGTAACTTTAAAATTGGAAACTTAGGACACTGCCACTGGTGTGCAGCACCAGTGTCTGATGGGATACCTGTTCTCATCTGCCATCCATTCATTTCATTTTCTCGTCAGTAGCTTCTCTTCAGGCCCACATGGGCTGGTGTGCAATTTGTCAGATCATGCAAGTGGCCGGTTCTTATGGAGGCGGTGCCTGCAGTTTGACATGCCCCCCCCCACTCCTGTGGGACTCCAATTGGCTAGCTCTGGGTCGCATGACCAGAGTCCTGACCTCCATTGTGGTTTTCAAGGTCAAAGTTGGAGGATTGTGGTGTGATGTGGGGGGGCTGTCTGAGGAAACTGGACACCCGCAGGAAAAAAAAAAAAAAAAAACTCTTCTGTTCAGGTTATGCTACTGTCCTCATCTGGAAATATATTGTTGCATTTCAGGTACCACTATTGATACGGGGGGGGATCTCAGACTGCCCTCCCCGGCACAGTCCTCTCCATGACCGCTGTACTAGGGCATGACTGGCTGCGGGGTATCCGAAACGAACGAGACTGGGACTCCGTTCCTGTCTGGAATCAGAGCTCCTCAAGCAGAGCATCTGTCTGACCACAGGGGGGTCGGGGGCAGGCAGGGGGGGATGGCGGCATAGCATACTGCTGCCACATGAGAGGGGAAAGTCAAATAAATGAACAAGTCAAAGAAGTCACATAGCAGACGGCCACGCTGTATGCCCAGCGGCTTTGTGTGAGTGTGTCTGTGTCTGTCTCTGTCTGTGTGTGTGTGTGTGTGTGTGTGTGAATCAAAGCAACCCAGACAGAAAGACACATATGTGAGTAAAGTTGCCCCAGAGAAGAACCCCTGTCACAGGTGGGGGCTGTATCCACCTGCACCCTCCGTACCCCGATCCAGAGGGGGCCATGATGGGCCCGGCATGCCCGTCTACACATGACGCCGGGGCGGGTGTTACATTGAAGCATCTCCTCCTTTAAGCAAACAACGGCAGACACTGGGCTACACGACTCCAGAGGGTGGGTAGCCATGTTTAATATTTAATGGGGGGGGGGGGGGGGCCAAGCCTTTTTTTCCCCCGCGGCCCGCGAGTGGCGGCGCCACCGGCCCCCGGCCCGAACTGACCGTTCGGGGCCCCGGAGGAGGACGGTGGGTGGCCACCACGGGGG
>JAODLD010000069.1:4384537-4401023 GCA_026781065.1 Mormyrops boulengeri | reverse complement strand
TGCATGAACACACGGTTTCCATTACCATTACTGTTCCCTCTGCCAGACCTCAATCATGCTGCCTCCACACAGGCTCCTATCGCGTTTGTTTCTGGGCGATTTATTCAATGTTATCTAAAATGCTCATCAGATTGCAGAGCCCAGGGAGGGATGACCCATGTCAGGCAAATTCAGCAGGGTGCACTTGCAGGAAAAATGTTGTAGGGGGAGGGAAGGAGGGTGGGAAAACAGAGTGCCTGCAGAGATTGTGGACTGAAAGAATCGGTCATGGGGAGGAGAAGAGGGATCGTCAGAGACTGAGGGGGGAGACGGGATGATGGGGAAAGGAGAAAGAAGAGGAGGGCAGAAGGTGATGAAATGATATTCTCAGAGCGTGAAGATAAGTATGTGTTAGCATGTAACTGTATGTGTGCACCTGAAGCTATCTGGTGCGTACGTGGGTGCGTGTCCTTGTGTTTACACGTTTCTGTGTAAACACACCAGCTGCTATGTGCCTGTCTCCTGTCTGTCCTCTTCTTCACAACTTCATTTACTTTTTTTAAAAATAAAACTTGGCAGCTCCATGGTGGTATGGGTTTGGAGATCATTAGGTAGATTAAAAATTAATATAATATGTGTGTATGTGAGTGATCATTATGGCCGAAGTGCTCTTTTGGTTCCATGTGCTCACTCTGAGCTTCTGACATCTTGACAGCTGTCCTTTAAAAATAAACTTTAAAAAAGTCTTTAAAAACAGCCTCCAAGGGCATCATGGGAAAGGGCAGGCGAGCTGGCTGGAGCTGGCTGGGGACGCTGGGAGGCACCCCCCCATCCCAGCGGGGATCTCCTGCGAAAACAGGCCCGCCATCCATGCTTGCTACCCAGGCAACTAGGAGCTTTGGAAACTCTCCAGTGCAACGTGACAGACAGCATTTCTGGATTCAAAATGAAACACTCCCCTCAAACACACATGAACAAACGCATGTTTGTATTCAACCGTCCATTCATTTCTATGGGCAAAACCCTAATCTCAACAATGATAACCTTAATCCCTACCCATCCCTTACCCTAACCATACGTAACCAAACAAAATACAAGACTTTTGGCTTTTTTAGTTTTTTGTCACAGAATTTTGAGTTTCCCTTTGCAGAGACCAAAAGAAAAATAGTCCTCACAACGTAAAAATAACAGATTTTTATCACACTGTGGGGATATCTGGTTGCCATGACGTAATATATACATGACCCACGCACACACATACACACACACAATAACACAAATACCAGCCACTTCTTCCTTATGTCTAATTATGTCACCTCAGTGCACAAAAACAGGTTGAAGACCCAACCAGATGCCTGTCCTGGCATGCTCGCCTGCCACGGACGCCCATCTTGCCCAATTTGCCTTCCGCGGACACCCGTCCCGACCCGCTCACCTGCCGCGGATGCCTGTCCCACCCCGCTCGCCTCCCGCGGACGCCCGTCCCGCCCCGCTCACCTCCCGTGGACGCCCGTCCCGTCCCACTCGCCTCCCGCGGACACCCATCATCTCCAATTTGCCTCCCGCGGACGCCCATCCCGCCCTGCTCACCTTCCACGGATACCCATCTTGCCCAATGTGCCTCCCACGGATACCCGTCCCACCCCACTCACCTCCCATGGACATCCATCCCGCCCTGTTCGCTTCCCACGGACACCTATTCGGCCCCGCTCACCTCCCATGGACACCCGTCTTGTCTCACTTGCCTCCTTTGAGACTAGCTGGAAGCTGCGGTTCTGCAGCGCAGATAGACACTGATTTGTTGCCAAGCTTTATAAAACAGTACACCTGAGAGGATGCCACAGTCAGACACCTGCAAACAGGGGAAAAGTGGGATAGTCCCAACTGCGCTGATATCCACAAAACTGTATCTTCCGATCTGCAGAGGAGCAGCAGCTTGGCAAGAGCGGAAGAACACAGAGAAGAAGTGGAAGCGGTGACAGGCCCCATATGTTCAGCGGCCTCAATGCTGGGGTGGACAACCTGCCCAGGGCAGCAGAAAAAAGACAGGAACCAAAAGCAGATCCAAAAAAAATGAATGAATTACCCAGGGCTTACTGGGGAACAGGGTTTACGTGGATGAAGAAACTGAATCAGAATAAAAATGGACTTATTCAGATGCATGTCACAACATAGAAGGGATTAAAATGAGTGACTTGGTTTTGGTAATCTTGGCCTGCTATCCAGAGAATGCCTCATAAGGCATCAGTCACACACTGATTAGTGCAATGAAATTAGCCTCCAGAAAAACATTCCGGGTGGTAGGAATGTACAGTCTTAAGAAGATTGGCAGACTGAGCTTCCCAATTCATCCAGCAATCATTTTTCTGTGTGAACCAGGACCTCACCATGTGACCTGAATGTAGAGCATTGCTACTCAGTGCTGCAGTGGTCACCTGTCCAACACCTATCTACCCTGTTAGCCTTTCAACTTCATCTGCCACCCATATAAAATGCACTTATTCTGCTAGGCTTTCCACGCAGTGCATTGACTGCCCCCGCACCTACTGAGGGCCTTGGGCATTTGCCTCCTAGGGCAATCAGAGAAGGTCTGGATGAAGGTTAAGATGGGGAAACGCACTGAAGAACATCTAATAACGAACTGTCAGCCGGTGATTTGTTTCCTATCAAGATGCTGCTAGAGGGTCTCCTCCCTCAGGATAAGGCTGCTGTGAAATTTTTCGGATAAAAAAAAAAAACAGAGGAGAAATAAACCTGGCTGAATCTCGCCGTGACTTTGAACTAAGCTGCACATCATCCACAGGTAAGACAGGGAGAGGACTGAGGAACTGCAAACTCTGCACATTAGCTAAAATTATGCATTTAAGTTGGGCTAAATCAAGGATTAGTTCTAGGCGAGTAGAGCATTCTATTCCCTACAAACTTTGGAAGCAGGAACCCATAGGTCTGAAGAATAAGAAGCGGAATTGCATTTGGCTGTCCCTGTGGTCCCTTGTTAAACATCAGTTCAGTCCGTTCAATAATGGACCACCTTCGTTGCTGGCATTTCATATGCAATCTAATCATGTCTGGTGCCCCTCTGATGCAGCACTCGCCAACAGCACCATCCTGAACTGGCCTCAACACCTTCAATGCACTGCGGCTCTGGGTGTGACATGGTCAATAGGCCCAAAGTCTCACGTATCTACCTTGAGACACAAAAGCCAACCATCGGACCAAGCGATAATTTTGTGACTACAAGACTGGATCTGGAGGGTGAGAAGGCCCTTGAGATGTCCGAAGGAACATTCAAAACCACCATGGTTCTTCAGTCATGAGTAATAGCTATTATAGATCTACAATCATGGAAGGTCATTACTGACTTATAGAGCCGAATCTTCTCATCTTAATTAATGGATTCTGGCTCGAAGGGAAGACATCTTAAATAATGTTTTATTAGCAGAGTCTACAGAGCATGCCTGTGCTTTGGTACCTGGCCTCCTGGCCAGCACATCCGAGCTGCTGCCATCCTCCACGCAGATACTTGTTTGGTTTGTGAAGACCTCCGCTCTCATTTCATACCAGCATCATGGCAGAGTCATGCCTCATTTGCCAACAGAAGGCCTGCCAAATGAGCAGAAACACCAGATCCATGTTTGGCACTGCAGCCTCACATCTGTATAACTCTCTTCCTTGGGAGGATATTGTTCAGATGGCTGGCAAACATCTGGACAATGTCTCACGAAGTGCTGCTCCCCTACAGTAATCACGACAGTCTGCCCAACGGGTAAACAAGCACTTTGTAAACAGGACCTAGGTACTCCGAAGGGTTACCACAGGAACAGCACTGGCTGTGACAAAGCAGTGTCCACACTGCACCAGAAACATCCTGGCCATCTCTTTCGGTCTAGATTTAGCCAGAAGCAACAGGCCAGCTACAGCACAGCAGGAAGGGGATGCTGACTACTTTGGAGATGTACACTTTAGCCAGATCATTATGAGTCTGCATACCTGGGATGGCTGGGGGTCGGAGACCTGCATATGGAGATGGGGTTGGGGCAGAGAAGCAGACTGACTGCTGGTGGGCTATCGAGTCAGTCCTGGTGGATAAGTGATGCAAACCTTGGAGATGAGCACCCCAGGGAATCATTATTATTATTATTATTCACCTGTAATTATTTTCTAATTTAATTTTCAGGCACCACATACATGCAAGTGCAGTCACATTCAGGGTAAGAAGATCCAGCAATTTTAGTGCAACAGAAATAACGTCGAGATGAAATCTGCAGGAGTCGGCGGCGATAATAAGGCCGAAAGCTCCTGAAAGCTTTCCCGCTTTCCCTGCCCTGCATTCTGCTCAGGCCTGCTGGCTTTAGTGGCTGCACTTTCATTTTAGAGCAGCTCAGAGGAATGATGAGGCTCCATGTAAATGTCAGTGTGGTACAGGAACAAAAGGACCCCTATAATGACAGCAATCACCTCAGGACCGCCTGGCTGCATAATGCCACAGCTGCAGCTCAGCTGCTAACAGCCAGAAATGACCCCCCCTCAGGGCAGCATACTCCTTATACATTGATGTAACCACCCACTGACAACCAATCAGATCTGCCCAGGGCATGTCATGTGATTATACGAACTGTGTGATGCGCTCTCCTCCTTGGTCACTAAAAGTGTGAGGCCAGTGGGAGCTGCATCACAAGCTCAGGCTCGGTAGGGCATGTCCTCATTAACACCCAGTGGCTCTCTGGGTCTGCCATAGAGTGTAGGTGTTGGGTGCTGTGGGAGTCTCCCATTTTGTAAGCCACGCCCATGACTCCCATTAAGATCAAACCCAATCCCACTGAGACCAAGATCAAACAGAGCTGGACTCACTTAAACAGCAAACCTGACCACTGTTAAAACAGGTCTGAGGGAAAAAAAGCAAACAACAGTACTGAGCGACTTCAACTTCTACTGTGTCCTAATCACTTTGTGCAACATGCTAAGTTGCTTGTTTGGATCTCGCCATGCTTTAAGACAGCATTGATTCCCCTGCCATCTGCGCACACTAACAAACCTGCACCGTAGCTGAGATTCCCTGCAAGAAGCTCACATCTGGCCATATTTGAACTGGCAGGAGACTGAAACATGGCAAAGACAGGATGGTAGCACAGTGTCTGCTGCCCCCTTGACATTCAGCCAGGGCTCATGGAGTTTTACTTACAGAAAAATGTTCTGAGGGTAGAACAAAAAATGATTGGTTGAGAGAGATAACCAATCAGATTGTAGAGGAGGTGCGTCCAAGTGGCTAGAAGAGGAGGAACCAAGACATCCAATTGATTGGTCCTGCCTCCTCTAGTTGCTTGGACCCACCTCCTCTACAATCTGATTGGTTATCTCTCTCAACCAATCATTTCCCCTGCCCTCAGAACATTTTTCTGTAAGTAAAACTCACATGAGCTCAGCCAGGAGTAGCAAGAACAGTGCAGACTGACAGAAACTCACCTCCCCAGACTAAATGCCATAAAAATCACTTCTTTTATGACGGCCATGTAAGGCAGTCTGAGTAGGAATGCAGACCACATGAAACCAGGCAGAAAGAGAGAGATATCGAGGCTAAAAATGTGTGACAGTGATGCTTGGAGATACTCAGTATGTGAAATGAGAGGCTGAGAGAGAGGGGACACATTTCCCCCAATAAGCCTGCCGTTGCCAGGGAGGGGGGGTTCCCATAAGATTAGTAGGGTTGGTGGTGTTTCCTCAAGGAAAGGCCTTGGGGTGCGGATCCGCTGAAATCGGCCTGACTAAAGGCGAGCAGAATACGGCCCCCGTTCGCCTCCGTCACACTCCCAGCTCCGTGTGCCTTCAGACATAGGTCACCGAGCAGCATCACTCTGGTTCGGTACCAGTGTTGCATTTTCACACACCTCAAGTCGTCTGGCTTCCTGGAGAACCTAGACAACTAAATGTTGGAAGAGAAGCAGCTTACAGCTACTGTGGATCTGTCCAAAGATGGCAAGACAGTAAAGCGTCTTATCAACACCTGATCATCACTTGATTGGTTTCTGCTCAAATCTCTTCAATTATGACTAACCTGTTCTAATTAACATAACTGTATGCTTAGCAAAACTAATCAGTACTCCAAAGGCTCTCCCAATAATTGTCACTGTTTTCCTGGACAAGCCGGACAACTATGAGTGCCACCAGGTAGTAATTTGCCCCTTATCTTGTTTTAGCTCCTTGCCCATTATTTCCCAGGAAAGTACCCCCAGGACAGCTTCCTGTTGCTTGGCTCAAAGAAGTGCTTCTGCTCTTGTGGATCCAGGCAATGTCTCCCAGTCTACAAAACGTTATCGCTCTAGCTCCTTCAGACTACCGAACCCAGCACTCCTGGTGGCACCCCGCTAAAAATAAGGAAATAAACCAGGACGCAGAAAATGGGTTTTTGTTGCGCAGCCAGATAAAGCGGGACGTCCCCCGGAGGGATTCGCGGTATCGCCCCTGTTAATGTGGGACCGTTGCCCTCATTTACACACCTCCTGTTCTTCAGAGCCATGGAGTATCTGTGATGTAAGGTAAGCCGCTCTATTTCCCGGCTTTCTCTCATTTTTTACAGTCAGAGCTTTAAAGTGACACACCCATCTTTCAGGAAGTCCCTTTAGTATTTGCACAATACTCACACTTTCTTGTGCCCTCTGACCCACTACCAGTACCAGCAGGGATCTCTGGCATGTCAATTCACCTGCATCGGCACAGCAGTTGACCTCAAGGCAGGATTTGTTTACAATTTTTACCCTGGACATGTTCAGCTGGGCTTCTTGGCACTCATACCAAGATAAATGAGACATAGGCGACTCATGTTGGAGGACTGTGAGAAGTCCTTCCAGAGTAAACAGCATAACTGTGGTTTTGAGATGCCAATAAGGTTTTATCACCGTCATGGCCGAAAGCACTTGTTCAAGATTTGTTTTTTTTTTGCAACATGGCAGGATGACTCCAAGGGTCCACCATAGGGCTGACTCTTGCACACAAGGCTTTCCTGGAGCACTGGAAACTTTCCCCTCAGGACTGCGTTGTCAAGGAAAACTGAGTAACTCAAGTCAACAGAGCCTGAACGATGGCATGAGCGTGGACTAGTATCCCCTGCCTGGTCTGGGCCTTTGGAGAGAGTCATTGGCATCTCTCAGTCAATGCACCTGCCTGGCATGGACCTAGAGTCACCAAGACCCTGCTCTGTAATGGGCGTAAACACCGGAAAGAAGCATCTAGAGGGATGGTTGCACCAGAGACGGCCATTAGGAGTGAAAGACAAACAGGGAGGTGGATAAGTTTGGAAAGAACTAAAAATGCAGCAGCATTTTCCCTGCAGACAGAATCGGCACCGCGGAGAGCTGTAACGGCTGACAGTCAGGCTTTGTAACCTTCTCGCAGGAAAGAGCTGTGGATTGGGCCACAGAGCCAGATAACTTAACTTCATGCAAGCATTCTGTTACAACACATGAAAAATCAAACCCGAGAGCAAGTCTTGAGAGGCAGGCCTGACTGATACTGGCACGCTAGCGTAACCGGGAACACAGCGATGCTGATCTGACCTGACCCGAAACCGATGCACTGTGCTACAAAATACTATGTACTATACTATATACTTTATGAAATAAAATTTTACAAGCAAAGCTGCAACAGTTTTGTTTCCCAAGGTACACAACAACAATAATGTACCCTCAATGGTGCAAAAATGTTCCTCAGAGTCCATTTCTGTACCTTAACAAGTACAATTACTTACAGCTAAGGGTACAACTGGCTGAGCCTTGAAGGTACAAATCTGGTGACAAGTAATTATACTGTTAAAGATACAAATTAGTAGCCAACATTTTTTTCTGACAGTGTATGAGAGCATGTCATCTTTGAGGGCTTCTTAAAGCCATGAACCAAGGGGACACCACATTGAGATTGTGTCAACAGGCTGACCTTTCAAAAGAACACTGAAGAACACTGAGCCTCATTATTCCCAAAAGACAGGACACAAATACTGTCCGCTCACAAAAGTTTGGCCTTTTCTAATTACCAATTCCGCCAGCAGATCAGGGGCAAAGAGGGAACCACCATGAACTGTTATAGTCAGCTTAGCTTTGAGTTTCCTTCCTCCACCTTAGACCCACTCCAAAGATTATCTGGTGGGAAAAAGAAACAAAACAAACGCCTTTCCTTCATTCCAAGATAACAGGCAGGTCCCCCTGAGGGAATTTGCACACGGCACAGAGAAGGAGCCCGTCACGGTTCAGCCGGGTCAATACGACGATTTTAATGGTTGTCTGGAACGAAACTGTCCTCTTCGCTTCAGACCGTCATATTTCACAGCCCCCTAAGAACCTTCCGCTGACACTAGAAGAAGGATCTTAAGTGGTGGAATGAATGAATAATGAAATTACAGCACCATCCATTAACATTTTGCAGACATTTCATTAGGGAGGTGGACACGCGTCCTTGTGATCTTACAGAGAAAGTATCTAAAAGGAGGTCCGCCTTCTGGCATCTGGACAGGCCCCATGCTTACTGTTTAATCCACTTAGTCAGGAGAAGAAGCTGTCATAAGTCTGGCGAGAGTTTGCGTGCTTAGAACACTATAGTGCATCTTCAACTAAACACAAGCCTTGCTTGCTTCATCGCAGCAAGAAAAAACACCCATGGTTCCTCCACAACAGCAGAGAGCGATGAGAAAGTAACCCAGCTGCCTCTGGGCTGGAGGTCCATCATGGCTACAGTAAGCTGACACTGGACAGCAGGAAAAATCAAGAAAATGCACAGGAACACAAAGACCTGTTTACACAGCAAAAATACAACAAGCACAACAAATGACAAAATCCTTACAAGCAAGTGCAGGCCATGTCTGGTAGAGTGATCCTCCATCTCAGCCGGCCATCTTTCCTCCAACACTTCACTCCCACCACCCAGGTGACCGTACTCAAAACCGTAACAGGAAATTAGGTCTATCAAAGCCAGCTGGATTCCATTAACTCTATGGTTACAGGCTGGTGACCAACGTCCACCGGAGCCCAGTTTCATGACCCTGCTGTGTTCCTGGCCGGCTCACAGTTAATTAAATAACAAGAGCTTTGCCAAGTGGTGGCGCTCTTCCTTTCCAACTAATACAGCTAATGGTGAAAAGGCCAAGCTTCCAGAAACTGTTCCTAGGTGCAGTGACACTGCAAATTGCATTCAGTAACTGGGCTCCGCAAATGTCACCTCTCGTGCAGTGAAATCGTCATCGCTCCTCTGAGATGCTTGGAGTTCCCTGACAGCACTGGCTCCAAATTTGATGCCAAGGTCCAGGTCACACGGGGAGGTTTTTTAAGATCCTGAACACACACGGAACCACAGGCCCTGTACTTTACCAGACAACCACTGTAGGCCAGTGACATCATGGAATGTCCTGTGGTCTCACTCCACAGAGCAGATCACAAATGGTGGAGAGGCTGCAGCGTTTCTCAGAAATCATCGGAGGGGCCTTGTTAAGTGCAACACATAAGAGGAAATAACATTAAAAACAAGCATTTTAACATCCTTAAGAAGTCCCGATGGACTGTGACATGCAGTCATCTTCCTCCACTTAGGAGAGATGTAGCTGAGCTCCCAGAAGCCTTATTAATGCTACGTCATTCGTAAGTTCTGTGTTAAAAGATGGAACTTACGAACGACGTATCGTTAAGAAGGCTTCGGGAAACTCCAGATCATTTCCTGGGTGTTTTTTGACCACCTACCACTGCCAAAGTCACACACCTTCCACACTTTTCTAGGAATAACATTCCAATTTTAACAGACTCGTTTCTGACCTCATGTAGTCTTGTTATGTTAAACGGCATGCAAGTAGCTGCACTGTAAACACAGAACCGAGTTCTGAATCTGCAGACATGTGGACTGACAGTGCTGTCTGGATGCTGGATGACGGTGTGACAAGAGGGAGACGTTAGTGGGAATCACAACGTGCTCTTTGTTCTGGGATGGCGTGGGGCCTGCCAAATTAACTCAGCGGATCTTCACTACGCTTGGCCGCCCGTTCATGTCATTTCACACAGGCCTTATTAAGAGCGCAAACCTGTATCCTAGTCTCAAACGTCCCTCCCTCAGATCTACCGCTACTATTATGCCATTAGGTTCCTGGTCTCTATAATACGCCACTTACTGCGTCCCTTTTGTGCTGCCACAGTACTGCCACAAGGCTATTTAAGCTACAAGTCCCCAAGGAGCCGCTGGGATATATAAGGAAGGATGGAATATGTTTCCATTACGAGGCTCTGAGGTGCGGATTGAAGCGGGTCGTTTGTTAATCCTTGCTGGGTGAGGGACACCAAAATCACCAGCGGTGCGGCCCACATTTAAAACGGGCCGCCTAGCGAGAAGATCTGGAGCTTCCCGGAGGTTCGTGGCAGCCGTGTAACACAGCTCAGCGGTGTTTTGCCATACGTGGGGAGGTCCTGCAGATTGTAACTGATGCAGCTGGACGTTGACAGCCTCTTAGGGTCTTTCCCCACTACACAATAGCTGAAGCAACATTTTCTCCTGTGGAAGAAGATGGTGAGAGCAACCCCTGTCCATTTTGTCCTGAAGCCACTGCTAAAATACACCTTAACTGATGGTCCACTACGATAACACTACATCAGGAGAATTGCGTTTTTGTATGTACTTGTATGGACATTCAACTTTGTTCGCCACAGTTCATTATCTACACCAGCGTTTGTCAACCCAGTCCTCGGGGACCCCCAGACAGTCCACATTTTTTTTTCCCTCCCAGCTCCCAACACACCAGTACCAGATATTCTGTGTTCTTGATTGGCTGGGAGCTGGGAGGAAGAATGTGATTAGTGAACAGAAAAACGGCATCGTTGGTAAGGAACGAGTCATAGGGCGGAACGGATGGCATGCCAAAGAAATAAAAACACAAACCGCAAACGGAATCATTGTTCTGTCCTGGACTAGTCACAGGACCCCTCGTTTAAACACTACCGAGAAGCCACAGGGTGGCCCTTAAAACAGCGAGGGCAGCATACGCTTTCGAGTCTCAGGCGGTAACCATAGCAAGCCCCCGATGGAATTCCTCACCCTACAGGGTCTGGGCGACGCGGTTGCAAAAGCCACACTCTCTGATCCGATTTGAGGGAACACCAAAGCGCGGAGAAAATCCCCGCTATGGGGCTTATCAAAGCAGACAGTGCCAGCCGCCCAGTAAAAACACAGGACGTGTATTGATAGCCTATTTCTAAGGGAAACCCTCATGACATGAACGAGGAGCTGCGTTTGCTTTATTTCACATCATCTGACATTCAAGGGCCGTTTTTAGGGGAGGGGAATCACCATGCCAGATGATGTCCTTAGCTGTCGTGTGGCCACATTTAAAAGTACAAATGCAAGAACACTGAATATCAGGACAAATTAGCACTTTATTTCCACTTTGGTGTCAGGCCAAAGAAAACCATCCATCCATCCATCCATCCAATCAAGTCATAGCATAAAGAGTATTCCGGTAGTCAGTGCACAACAAAATGTTTTTCCCCCATAAGTATTACTTGATCCACGGATAACTGAGATGGGAAAAACACTTGATTGGCGGAGCAGATGGGAGACCAGACTCACATCCACAACTGGCCCCTGCCCCCACCTTCCAGGATACAGATTATGCTGAATCATAGCTGAATAAACAAACAAGCAAATGAACAAATGAATATATCTCCCCTGGCTACCCTGGCGAGTGATGGTGGAATAGGGCTGTGCGCCAAAACTCGCATTTCATTAAGAAGACCTGACCCGATACTCACAGAGACCCGAGTTGCACGTTTCACCTGGTCTCACGTTTCAATTTCTGCATCAGCATAACAGATGGTGTACGTGAGCGTTCGAACCCGCTGCTGTGGCGTCATGGGGCCTTGCACACGCGGCAGTGTAGGCTCCAGGGAATACTGTGAGGAAACTGCACTTCCAGAACACAAGAGTTAGCGACGGCAAAAGCGCAGTCCCGCAGGACTCATGAAGGAGGGGAATGTGGCTAAGTGCTTGACGTAAGGGCTCTTTTTAAGGCAGTATCTTCATTACAAAACCCCTGATTAAAGACTGTCCCAAAATGTTCTCCTGTGATATTTTGCATTTCAGAGTCATGACATTGAAACATACAAACCTTTACACATATTACACACTAGTTATGCATAAATATGAATATGCATTAGAAGCAAAAACAGGTGAGGATGAAAACAGTGGACAGAAACCTTTGAATACAGCCTGGAACAATGTCTCTCTCTCTCTTTCTCTCTCACACACACACACACACATATACATGCACACACACAATGCAACGTCAATCTGAACAAGCTGATTAAAATTCTTTTGATTAACCAAAGGAGATAAAACCAAAACAAAAATTCAAACACTGTCTGGAACATCTGCCACATCTTTCTGGACCGTCTCGCTGCAGCACACGCTGTTGCGGGGCTTGAGCCTCAAACTCCAAGCTGCGGACCAGTGCCCTGCCTGCCGCATCATGTCGTTCTCACAGCATGCGTTTCGTTGATATGCTTATGGGGTAGTCATGGCTACACTTGATCTACATCAGTTTAACCCCAGGACACCAGAATAAATAAATAAAGAGACCCCCCCCCCCCCCACCTCGAATAATGAAACACAACCTTAACCCATCCTCCAGCGTCTCTGTCAGGAATCAACGTGCACAGAGATACCTTCGGGGGCTCAGTCTGAAGTCACCCCTCCCACCCCCGGCACAGCGAGGATGGATGCAATGCGGCAGTGGCCTGCAGCCTGAGGATGCCCTCGCTGGACCCCAGGAAGCGAGGCCCTTCTGAAGCCTCACCCAATCAGCCCAGAGCAGGACAGGCAACGTCCTTAGAGTCCAGGTCCTCAAACGGAAGTGATACGTCAATCAAACTGTGCCACTGCATATAAACACTACTGTTTACTCCCAGCAGAGATAGCGAACGGCTAGCGGTGTGTGGAGCTGTAAAAACTGTACTTTATAAAACTATACTTTATATACTTATATATAAAATAGAATGTTACTGCCCATGCAGGGCTCTAGAACAGGGCAGATTAACATACTGTAAGTATGATGAGTTCTGCTTCTTGCCGGGACGCAGGAGTCTGCAGAAGTGCAAGGGAAACCAACAATTAGCTTAATTTTACTCTACTTACTATCGTCTGTGAGCCACACTATCACTGCTCATTTACACCCTCAATCCCAGCCCCTACCCCAGTCAACCAGCACTCCTTATTGCTTCCGTTTAGCCTATAGACATATCTGCAAATTAACATCCAAAATAAGTCAAATAACCTTACAAAAAACGTCCTATTTTTAAAATAACCAATAAAATAGATTTACATAAAAAGCTACTAAAATTATTTAAAATTGTGACCTACTAGACATTTCCAATATAACACATTTACAGTGAGTGCGTGTAAGTCTACTGATTATGGCCTTATCGACGGTGCTAAAGTGGCTTGTATCTCTATTTATGCTAATGTTTCTGTGTGATTTGTGCCATCACATAAATAAGGCTGAAATGCTTCTTAATAAAGACCAATTCTGAAATTGAACAGGGAGCCCATTAAGCTCCCTCACACTATGCTGTGTGTGAAGGACATACTGTAGACTGGACTTTATAAGGCCAGGCATTTGGGGAACGGGAAGAGGCACCCCCCACAGGCCACCAGGGGCAGAGGCTTGCTCTCACAGCCAGGCACACGGGGGAGGGGAGACCATGTCGACCTGGAATCAAAGACTGGACACCTCGAGGAGAGTCCGGGTCACCGTGCAGAGCAACTGAGAGAAAGGGAGAGGGAAGTTCTCCCTGGAGAACATGAACAGGCTCCTTCACAATGCCGCTGAATACAGTCTCCAGGCCCTGAAAGTCCATCACCAGCTTCTGCTGACAGCATGTGTTATGCCCCTCTTGGGATACAAATCCATTGGTGGAATGGGAGGGGCGTTCACAGCTCTTTCCCTGCCGAATCCCCAAGGTGGAGGAGATGTAACCACATCAGCCTGGATCCCATCGCCAAGGACTGCCTAGGTATGACTGAAAAACTGGGTCCATCCATTCTGACTCCACGTTTAAACTCCCGGGATCCCTCGCCAACCCTGCCCCTCCCTTCCCAGGACCACAACCTGTCGATGAGTGGGTCCCCTAAACTTCTCTGCTTGCGGGCCTCCAGTCTTTCAAAGCCTTACATAACTCATCGATAAATTATTCTCTCTACGCCAAGAAGGTAACGTGGCTTGTTATATAAACGCCCTGTGTTTTTGAACCGCCGGGACTGCTTTTGTGGTTCCCCTAAGTAATGCAACCTAAGACCTTCGCCGTGAATCAGAGCCTTTCAGGGAAGGTTTCCTGGGAGCTTCAGCCCGGCGGTGGTTCGGTTCGCTTTTTTGAGCGGAGCCCGGAAACTTGGACCGGCTTTGACTCATACAGGCTTCCAGCCCAACGCAGACATCCCAAATCCCGGGCGTCTGCGGCTTCTTGGGCCAAGCCATCCCGTTTCCTTAAAGCGGAGCACCGATGGCAGGCAGGCACAGTCCCACTGGGAGACAGAAAAGCTCAGGGTGTCCCACCGATGCTGGACGCCGCGGTGCAGTGGTTAGTTGTCTTGGGAGGAAAGGGCAAATATCTCCTGTCTACTCAGGCCTTTTTGGGACACCTACTCACACCTACTGCTGCATTTATAACCAAAAAGATTCGGAAGAAAAGACAATGTCAGGCTGCTAAAAACAGAAATAAAAAGAAGGGAAACACTGTCTTTGTTCTTATCTAACACTCCATCTGCAGCAAATCGTTTTTTGTTTTGACAAAACACAAAGGGAAGGCAGACCCCTCATTCAAGGTCGAACACGTTGGTGTGTTTTTAACGTGGATTAAAAAGGGGTGTTTTTAATATCTCACCACACCAAGACATCAGTGAGGATGCAGCACACTGAACCGCATATCCAGCCTTCACACAGCCAAATATGTGCCCCTAAATGTCAAGAAAAGTCTCCCTGAATGACGCCACTTAGCTTAACATTCTGAAGCTCGTGTCAAGTGATTCCCCTGTGAGTCAAGTGAGTCCCTGGCTGGCAGTGTAGGCAGGGATGGGCATCAGACGTGGGATGCCGACAGCCTCCTCGACGGTCATTCTCACATCCCGCAGACCAGCTAATCCACCTTGTACCGAGCACTGGCGCTAAGGAGCAGAGGCTGTCTGCTACTCATCATCTCAGATGTGGTGTTGAAGCCTCATACTGGGTGTGATCCAGACCTGTGAGCCGGCTTTGAGAACTTAATTGAAATTGGCGCTTTACGGATTGAAATATCACCCCCTAATAAACAGCCCTTCGGCCACTACGGATTGTTGGTCATGCCACACGGCCTCTATTGTTTTAGTTTACATTCACCAACAGAGAGCTGAGGCATGTCACCAGGCTTGTGCTCCAGGATCCGAATGGATCACCAGCAGTCGGCCCTGCATTTATGGATGGACAATTGGTCACCGTGGAGACCGTGCTGTCGAGCCCCCCACGGTCGTTACCAAGGACACGCATGGACCTCGTTGAAGTGAAAACTGGACACAAAGGGGACTCAGCTGGTGCCTTCAGATAGCTCACACAGAGGACCAGGGTTCTGGAAAAATCCGCTCGGTTTCTGCTTATAGGTGAACAAGGCAGCCCTTTCTTCTGAAGCTACTAAGGGGTGTTTTTTTTGGAAGTCTTCTGGAGTTTTTCTTTTTTTCATCTGAAGCCTTCTGAAGTGTGTTTCTGATAATATGCACCGGTCAGCATTTACCACAGCTCACAGGTACACATCCTGGCCTGCTTTTAAATCTAAATATGATAATAATAATAATAATAATAATAATAATAATAATAATAATGATGGAAAAGGATAAAAAAAAACATCATCACGTCAGAAGAAATCCCCGCAGCAAAACGGTTCTTGTTCTGGGTATGTCTATTTTGTTTATTCTTCCTAATTTCCATATTAAGGAATACACCCTGGATGGGACAGATTGGATTGGACACCCTGGATGGGACACCCTGGACTGGACATCCAGGAGGACATCCTGCATGGGACACCCTGAATGGGACACCCTGGACTGGACAGCCAGGAGGACATCCTGCATGGGACACCCTGAATGGGACACCCTGGACGGGACAGCCAGGAGGACATCCTGCATGGGACACCCTGAATGGGACACCCTGGATGGGACACCCTGGACGGGACAGCCAGGAAGACACCCTGAATGGGACACCCTGCAAACCGACACTGCCATTATTAGCATCTGACAGGTACTGAGGTGATAGATGGGGTTGGGGAGAATTCTCCAGGAGTCTCACACAGTGTGAAACCTCAACGAATTGTTTATGCAGGTTATACTGTACGTCAGGTCATTTAAACACATGCCATGGAGTGAGGGGCGCATATGCAGATGTCATGTTTTGGTTGCCCAATCGGGGGGGGGGGGGGGGGGGGGGGGGGGGGGGGGGGGGGGGGGGGGGGGGGGGGGCGGCGGGGGGGGG
>JAODLD010000069.1:4359822-4384527 GCA_026781065.1 Mormyrops boulengeri | reverse complement strand
TTTTTGTGGTTCCTATCATTTTTTATCTTTTTTTTTCCCCACCCACCCCCCCCCCCCCCCCTCCCCACACACACAATGGAACAGTGGAAATACCCAGTTCTGGTTGGAGCAGGTGCATCCCAGGAGGACGCACAACTGAATGCTGGACAATAGCACTGAAACAGAAGTGCATCGTGAATTAAGCACCCAGCTCATCTGTCAATGCCCTAATCGCACTCCCGTTACGATTCACTGCCCTGACCCAAACACCTGCTGTGGGTCCAGGACTCAAGTCGCTCAAACTGATGTCCAGCCACAATCAAACTCTAAATAAATACAGCAGGGCCAGTCCATCACATGAGTTCTTTCCTTATTTAAACAGGCACACACCTGCATACAATCTGCCCTCAGTAAAATAAATGGTCGTCCAATAATGCTATTCGAAGTCTCCATTTCCCAAGCCCTCTTCAATTTGGACCAAGTCCCTCGCAAATGCCTCCTGGGGGAATCCCTAGAAAGACAGCTGCCCTCAAATTAATGCCAATCAAGGGGAGGAATCCGCCTTTACAGTGTAAAAAAAGAAATAGACTCCTCCATCCCCTACTGGAGGAAAATGTAACATTCCATCTTACTTTGACAAAGTTAACTTGATGAAAAATTAGGGTGCAAGTAGCCGTAGGCATTGTGATTTATGACATCCATATTCTAATTCTACTCCATTCTCATAAAATCTCTGTACTTTTTTCCCTTCCTTCTAAGGGCCTGTTCTCATTTTCTGCCAATCCTTTCCAGTCAAGGGTTTTAAAATACACTTTCCATTGGAAAGTGAGGAAAGAAAGTTTTTCTAATCTCTCTGCTTCTAGAGACATCATTAAGCATCGGCAGTCACTTTCCAGGCCACGATAAACAAGCTTTTGCTTGGGAATCATTAATTATGACAAATATCCCGGAAAGCTACTCTTAGTCCACGGAACTGCGAAGACGAGTAACGTCTGTTTGAGGAGGCCTTGTGGATAGAGAGGTTAGGTGGCTGGAAAGCTGTCTTTAGGTGACAGGATGTAATTCGTCCTGATCGTCTTGAGAGAGAAAGGGCCAAGGTACCGAGCAAGCCGGCCCCCAAGCAGTCGAGACCTGGCTAAATCATAGAAAGGCGCTGTGGTGTTTTGGCAGCACTGGTACATCTCCATCACTCTCCGGGTGGGAGAAAAGCTTCCCACTGCATAGACCTGATGCTCCCCAGCTCAATGCATCACTGCCCCCCCCAACACTTAATGGCTATTAAAACCTGCTGTCCTGCTCTCCTTTCCTCATTTCTGACAGCACATCCGTAGGACCAAGTCAGTTAGTCCGCACCTGAGACGGGGTCAAACCTAGCAGCCCCAGCTCCCATTGCTGCAGAAGCAGGATGCTGCCAGAGGAGGGTGCCGAGGCAGGACACTCACCACAAACCCATTCAGGGACTGCAGTACCTCACATGTCGGTCTTCTCAACACCACATCCTGGGCTGGCTTTGAGGCAGCCCCCAAACAACTGATTGCTCACAGTACTATATGGGCTCACTTGGTGTAATAATTGCCTCATAAAAGTCGTCAGGTGGATGGAAATGCTGCTCATGCCATAACTCACCTGGGCAGGGCGGGGGGTGTGACATTCTAGCTAAGATCAAAAATTACGACATTGTGGACTGAGAGACTAAATTGAACAACCGTAAGGCAAGACACCCTGCAGTAGGCTGAAAAGATTCAAATGCACACACACAAACATTGTGATACCTCAAACAGAACTTTCACTTCTCTCATGCTATGATCAGAATTACGCCTTACATAGAGATTAACATCCCTTATCGGTTTCCTACACTTTACATCCCGTCTCCATCAGCATTTTTGTCATCAGCACACACACAAGCATTGCTGCCCAACTGAGGAGGCTACAGAGATTCCACAAAGATACAATGGACACCTCTATGGTAAAAGCAAAGCCCAAAGGATAGTGGCAATGAATCAGGAGAGGAAGGAGAGAGGAGAGTCGAGGGGAGGAAGATGAAGCTGACGACAGCTCGTCGTGGCTCACATGTCCACTGCTGTGTGGCAATACTGTGTCAGAAGCATTCATGAAATAAACAAATGCAAACAGGGGACATCCAAGATAATAACTGACGGCACACTGAATGGCTGGACACTGGTTAGCTAGGGAGCAAGACTGTTTTTTGCATGTTTGTCACATTTCTAATGTCTGTATTACTACAATTTACAAGACAAAAACAGGAGTTGCTATAAACCCAGTGTGCAGTCAGTGTGGGGTAAACACGAAATGACTGGAAAACGATACAGAGAAACAGTGGTCAAAGGCAGAATCAAAAAAGGAGAACTTACAATATTTCGTCATTCTGGAACTCCAGAACTCCATGGCAATCTTCAAAGTCCTCCCCTCCCCCTTTTGCTGTACCTTCGACGGTCTTGTATGGGACAACAACCACGCCCCTTGCCCCTGAGGTGCGAAGGACCTTCACTTCCATAATGCCAACGCTTTCGCTCACATGTGTCACTGGATCTTCAAAGGTGAAGATGCCGGCGTGGTCGTCATCAAAGATGGTCACGGTGGCAGTGGAAGGCATCCCCAAGCAGGCCACGGTCTCCACGTGATTGGCTTCTTGGTTCTCATCCTCGTTGCCCTCCAACACCACCTTCACGTTGCTCAGGTGGATCAAGAAGTTTTCGTCCTCCTCAAAAATGTCATCATCAATGATGCCCACCCGGATCTCCTTCTGTGTCTCTCCAGGCTTGAAGACCACGACGCCCTCTGTGAATTCATAATCGGACCCAGCATTTGCAGTACCATCCTCAGTCCTGAAGTCCACTGAAATTGTCTTGCCTAAGTCGCCCCCACGCCTCAGGACATTCACAGCCACGGTACCACAGTTCTCCAAGCACTGGTACGAGCCCGGATCGAAGAAGATTTTGGAGACTGGGTCATTGTCTGCCACTTCGGTGCGCACCTCGTGCATGCTAACAGCCTTCCTGGCCTGGTCAGCAGCGTGCTTCTTCAGAATGTTTCCCGCCCCGGTCATGAGCCTGGTAGCCTGACAGCGATAGAAGGCTCTGCTTTTCTGTTGTTGGCTCAGGACCTGGTAGTTAGCCAGCTCAATTAGTTGCTCTACTTCCTTATCAGGGTGCTTCTGCTTCAGCTCCTTGAGAATTTTAGCCATATCTCTCCTGGTTTCCTCCTCATCCAGGTCTTTGTCATCCAAGTCCAGGCCCAGGGTTCCATCCAGAAAGTCCACGGCGTGAGAGTTCAGCATCTTGCCGTCCATTTCGATGTCGACCTTTGACGGAAGCGGCCGGTCACCTTCGGTCTCTATGATCATCCCACGTTGCTTCCCAGCTCTGTAGCGTTTGTACACATACTTGTAGAAGAGAAGGCGGCGGTCTGCAATCCATGCAAACATGACACACAGGGGAAAAAAAAACAGAGTCAGCAGCCCCTCCCACACCTGAACCACGCCTGGGGAGATGACGGCCAAAATCAAGTAAAGCCAGATGTAGGCAAAGATGCTCCAGGAGGCTGTCATGAAGAAGACCCTGAGATGCTTGACCTTCCGGTGTTCTCCTTCGGGGACGACATAGACGCAGAGGCCAATGATGACAAACATGTTGAAAGCGGCGCTGCCTACGATAGTGCTGGGGCCAAGGTCTCCAGCGTTGAAGTTGTGCCCACACACTTCAATGACAGACAACAGGATTTCAGGGGCTGAGGAACCGAGGGCCATCAGAGTGAGATTGGACACGGTCTCATTCCATATCCGCACGGTGGTTGTCGTCGTCTCGCCATTGGGCTTCTTGATGGTTATCTCCTTTTCCTGTGATGTGATGACCTCAATGGATGCCATGAAGCGGTCAGCGATGATTGAAACTCCCAGGAACATGTAAACCAAGGCCACAAAATAGACCGTGGCCCTCGCCACTTTGTCCCCAAAAGATGGATTCTGGGGCTCCCACACCGGCAGCAGCACGCCAGGTGCACACTCATAGGTTCCAGTGCAGCTGGAGGAGCTGTTCACTGTCGGATGCATTTCCGGATCCGGGATCTGCTCTGGGTTCTCTGAAGCGGCATGTGGAAGTTTTAAGAACAAGACTGCCAGTACAATGGCAAGCTTAAAACCAAAGGACAGAAAGAATGACATCTGTGACCGTTCCATGATGCCAACAAGAATTCTACTGTCCAGCTATTCCCACGCCTGTGAAAAAAAGAAAGGAAGGGGTCACTGTGAGACGGTTATCTAGAATATGATATTTAAAAGCTTAATTTTACCCGTAAATGTCTGAGCATTAAGAGGCAGTACTAAATTACTTCTAGCCAGCGTAAAGCATGGAGATAAGAAGCGAACTGAATAATAAGACGTATTTCTGGGACACTTTGCATAAAACAACCAAAACAAACGCAGCTCTGTAATGTATGTGCATTAAATTTAGAAGCAGCGCCGTTCATTTCAAACGACCTGCGGTGATCCGACGGCGACCTGAAAGCATCCCCGCTAGAGCAGAGATGGTAGAATACATTCATGCTGGTATCGGAGCAAATACAAAGGGCGATTACAAGACGACAAATTGCTATGAGGGACCAAAACTCCTCGAGGTTTCAGGGGCACCAGACAGACACAATGCACGAATACAGGGAGCTGGTACTACAGCGCAAACCATGCGCATTCAGCCCTGGTGAAGTGCTTGCAGAGATACGCTGTTTTTCCACATCAACTCTAAATTGTGTTTTGTGTATACACTATACAACAAACATCTGTATCCGATGTTATGGATTTTAAGAACAGCCCTTATTACCAATAGCCTATCTTTCATATTCGTTCACGGCACTAAAAATATTAAGAATTGATATATCGGAATATCCTGGAATTCTGACTGTTCGGATAACCCCTTTCCAAATGCACATACTCCTTTAAGTCAAACACCCGCTATCATCTAGGGGTTTTGTTTTAACAAAGTCCTGTTAAATCTAATAGTATACTTTGCAAAGTGACAATTGCGCATCAATCGTAAAGTGAAGCCAGTTTTTAAAGGCACGCAGAAACAGATCGTCCGAAACAAGACTGCGTAATCTCCTGCACATTAACTTCAGTTCTTCTTAAACGACTTTGGATGTAAAAATATGAAGAGTTTAGATGCAAAAATAAATCGCAACTTATCCTGGCCCAAAACTGCGTTAGAGAATAAGGGAAATAACTGACGTTTTGCTACGCGTGAATAAATGAAAATGTTAATATACGCACGTACAGATTCCGTTATAACAGCTCCGTTAACAAGGAGATGGGGTTCGACTGCCTATCATTCAATAGAAAACAGCAGATAATTACGGAATCTAACACTGGCTTTCCAGTTATCCTCAGTACAACTGTCCGGAGCTACAACACTCATAGATCACCACACATATATCCAAATGCACTTAATCCAATGCAATTAAGCAATATAATCACAATTCTGTTACAATTAACTGTCTACAAACAGTCCCTATTATAGTACGTTAACACAACTTATTCTACGCGCCATTCAGCTCGATTTGATGTTTATGAATTACTAATCACTCCATGGGAAAAAAAAAATCAATGCGGCACCGTACCTTCCCTCCGAAATTACAGGATAGTGTCAGTAGTGGATGCAGCCGTTGCACTGGTAGTGGTGGCAGTAGCGGCAGGCGTAAGTGGCACCACCGCTTGCATTCGTTTTGGTTTTTATACGAAAGCAGGAAGAGCTGCGGAAGCCTCCGAGATTCCCATGCACACGCGCTTTTTTTTTTTTTTTTTTTACCGGTATGGTCGGAATAATCAGATAAGTGATGTTATCAGCGGATCTGCAGTTCCGAGTACAAAAGGCTGCACTGGTAACTCTTCCTCATTCTTTATTTTCCGAGCGGCCAGAGGGAGCGGGCTGCTAAGCTGGTCGGAGGCAGAGGAGAGACTGAGGCGCCGGGCTGTGCGGCGCTGCCCGTGAAGCGGAGTTGTGACCAACTCGCTCCCTCCCCCCACCCAGCTGTCGACTGCTCGAATATTTTCCGATTTCCGCCGGTTTCGTAGCCTCAATGAGAAGGGGGATAAAGACCACGCTCGCTGAGTATCACGGCCATTTGCTGGCCTTCTTATTGGTGTCCAGACCCTCCCACATTGCCGTTCCGCGTTCTTCTCTTTGACTATGGTTTCCAGCGCTTCATCGTGCTAAGATGTTGCATATTAAACATTGCACGTAAAGCATTTACACACTCGCATATGTTGCCCCACGTGTGTGAATTTGCTAGGATAACATACAGCAATTGCTGGGAAAGTTTAAAAAATTGTTCCTTTAAGCAACTTCTAACATGCAGGTGTGTGCGCGCACGCCCATTTACCACGATGATGTTTAAATGAAACAGTGTTGACACCAAGATGCGGGGCGTTGTGCGTTTGTCTCAGGTTAAGAAGTGAACGTGTTTCTGTGTCAGGTAAATGTTTTCCTAAATGACACAAATGCAGGCTTCCGATTGCGCCAAGCCAGTTTTAATATTATCAACCTACACCTGATACGTAGTGTTTTTATGAATGGTGACGCACTGATTATTCTGAACGTGGAAAAACAGATGCATTGACTTTGTAACGCACAATACTTGTAGTGTAGACCAGCTTCAGCAATCAATTTTTTGCTTTAACCATGTGATTTGATGTTGTATCTCGTAATGTGGATGGTTTAAGATAAATACTGGGCATATATAGTCTTTCGTATCGTTAGTACAGAATCGGTTTCGTTTTTGTAATATTTCTAAAAGAGCACGATCGAGCACAGAAGGCTGCAATCCTATTGCACGTAGAAACCTCATTAAACTGCACAGAAGCACTGAACTCATTAGACTTCCAAATATTTACACAATTCACACGTTGTTTCAACGTAAGTTATACAAATACGCGTTGATAACGTACACGCAGGAGGACGGAGTCCGTACAAATATTGTGATGCTAAGGACAATTATACGAGTAAACGCTGACGAGCTTAATCTGCATTTATTTTCTTTTAACATGAACAGAATGGTTAACATCGACGGCGAAATATACAATTCGTCGATTTAAAGAACATCCGTTGACAGATTTAGTAAATATGCTCGTAAACTTTACAGCATTACTACGTCCACTTAATTGACTTAATATTGCATACACAATACTACATAGAGTAGTTTCCTATGCCGCCTAGAAACTGCTTTTTGATGGCAATTTACAAACTGTCGTGGTTGTATGATTTAATTGCGTCTGACTAAACTATCTAATCTAAGCACCCGTGTTTATAGTTACATAATCTAACGTTCGAATTAGCAAAATCATAGCTTAGACATACAGTATGAGATCTACTATATATTCCTGTCACTTAAATTACGATGACCCACATATAAAATAATGCGAAGCAATAATGGAATCATCACAATAATTCATATAAATGCTATGCGACAGGTACTGCTGAAAACACAGATCACTCTCAAATTCAAAACTTAACTAACATATTTGCATTCAGCGTGACCACAGCCTACTATCTTCGGTGACTAAATCAGCCCTGACAACAAAACAAAACAAAGCAATAACCTAGCCAACTAAATCAGGTTATATATCAGGAAGATCAACAGCACAGCAAGCGGAGTGAGGAGGTGGAGGTTACCGTGGCTTTGTATTACACTGCATCATGAGAAGTCTCTTAAATGGAAAACTGAGAAATACTTAAGTTACAGTGTGCTGTGCACCATGTGGGCACTGAGCTTTCAGCTACACTGTGGGGAAAAATGTAAGCATATCTGGCAAAAACAGATGAAGTGATAAAAAATTACTCACTTTTATAAACATTAGGCTCTCAAAGACCTTTCCTTGCCTTGACCTGATCAACCTTGCTTTGGCCAAGAGCTGTACTGTAGGAAATGTGACTGTTTTGCATGCAGTAATGAGACATCACCAGTAGGGGCACTGTAATTGACCTTCATTAACATGTCTTTTGGGAAAACCTGCCCCCCCCACTGAAGTGCAACATCCCAGGTGGCATAATGGTATAATATCCACAGTACATCGTATGAATGGCTAGCAGATTGAGTTGTACAGATCAGGTACTGCTATTTGTCTCACAGCAATGACATTTTCTCTGTTTTAAAGCTATGAATTGGGAATTTGATCAATAGCCCTACTACAGGCAAGCAACGGCAGGGATGAGTTTATAAAAATGATAAGAAGGAGCTTTGTGAAGTCTTGCACCCAAGGTACAAAGTCATTTATTTTCTCCATCTTTCCTGCAATACATTAATGACGAAACTCGATGAGACTGATGATCCTGGCTGGAACGGCGACGGACACCTGGGCCAGAATTTAGCCGGTTATTTTGTGTTTTGCTTTTGCTCTGGTGCAAAATTCTCATGGTATATGGTTAAATTACAGTATTCAGGACTGACGCTGTGACTTCTGCAAACTGGAAACACATCACTGTACTACAAGTAATTTGTTTGGATTAGTCGGTCTGGTCCGGTATTGTTTTGGTCCAGAAAGCAGGAGGACACCACTTTGTAACCTGGAGGATCAAAACCCTCGGATCCTCTGCTGCAGTCATCTTAAGAAAAGTATTGAACCTGACTTTCCCCAGGAAAATATACAGCTGAATATTTCACAAAACAAATGTAAGTTGCCTTGAGGAAAAAAAAGAACATCAGGCAGCGAAATAAATTGCTTTGGATGTTCACCCTGCTGCTGTGCACCTACGCTGTGTCTGAGAAAGGCTTTCTGTCGTTTCTCCTAGGTGTGCCAGAATGTGCCCATTCAGCGTGGAACTGGCCATGGAATGAGTTTCCAATGGAAACGATGACTCTGGATTTTTCTCACCAGCCATGGTGAGAAACCATTGTCACGCAACTGTTGATCTGAGGAAAGTGACCTTCTGCAGCCCGATGCAGAACAACGAGGAAGTGCTGGTGTTATCTCATTAATGTTCAACATTCATAACATTCACAACCCAAAACTCAAAAATAAAGTCACATTTACTTCCCCCTTTCTACAATTTAAAAAATGCAGACCATGAGCACAAAACAAACGACATATTTTCATTTATCAGGCACAATAAACACATTGCCACCTATCCCAGAATTACGTATAACCTACATTCCGTCTGCTGTCCCTAGACATGTGGTACGATTGCAAATAGTCTGCAAACTTTTCGTTACCTTTCTTTTTTTTGCACAGGAAAGTGACAGACAGGGGAGGATGTGGATGTCCTGGGGAGGAGCAAGCAACCAGTAACAAATCATGAGTAAAATGGAATAAACTTTTGTTTGTACCTCAACGACCAAACACGAATCTCAAGTCAAATCTCAGTCGTGGCCTTTCCCAGGTTCTAGCCTATGTTCTCAAGTCCTTGACGGTTTTCTGTGCCAAAGCTGAAATGGCCGTGTTTTGTCCTAACCCTCCTTGCCATTCCGTAAATCCCTCTCCCAAAAGACGCTTCCATCCCTTCTTCCCAAATCCCATGCATCACGTGGATCTGCATGCGGCCGGCAGTCTAACGGTCCTCTGTGCAGAAATTTATAAATGATGGTTATTTTATAAAGCCTGCTATCAGGCCGGAGATATATGGGGTCGTTTTGTGTGCCGGTATGCATTTTTAAAAACGATTTTAATTTGCATTACATAACCTGTTATTTATTAGGCATTTTTATCCTGAGGCACTTTTAAGCGTGAAGGACTTGTAAAACAGCCATGGCACGCAGGGTTAGCGACAAAGAGCAGGTACTGGACAAATTTACTTAGGGCCTCCATGCCTGCTACCTGAGGAGGGTTATGCAACCAAAATAAAGGCTACAAATGAGGGGCATGCTCACGAATTGGGTGATGTCGTTGTGGAGGGATTGTGTGTCACTCATGTCCAAAAAGCAGGATCAGCAGGCCAGCGAGACACATTTTGTACACCCCCACAGGCATTTGGTAAGATGTTCCTACACAGTAACGCCCTAGAGATGATCCTCAAGGTTATGACCTTATTTACAACACTGCCATTTTAGATCAGGGCATTAATAGTACTGTACAGTCGAATATCAAAGGTAACAGTCTCCCAAACATCAGTCATCAAGCTGAACCTAACATTCTTAAACGGGCTGAAACATCACAGACTATTAAGCAGCTCGCCTTGTGTCGAGAGGACCTCAAACAGTCGGTAATAAGGACTGACAGGCAGTCTCAGTGGCAATGATGACTCATTAACAAATATGTAGATCGTTTCTCTGCCTTGATCCTCCTGCTTTCCAGCCAGATGACTGAACTTCACAAGGCATGCATATTTACAGCCAGTCTTTTGGTAAACATGGGGACCTTCAGGTCGGTCAAGGTGTTGGTATAACAGAGTATAAATAATAAAAATGATTTCACTATCAGTGATGCTGTGACCAAGGACCTCAGTGTGAGATAGCAGATAGGCAAAAATGCCATAAAATAATGAGCAACGAGAATATGAATTAGGCTGAGCTCTATTTGCGGGTAACAGCTGCACGTTTAATGATTTACAGATGTGCAACACCCACGTTGTGGTTATGATTCACCTGTGACGCTTCAAGCTTAGGGGCTGAAGCACGCCCTCGCTGAACAGAAGGAGCCGCACATCACCACTGACCGCCTTGTGGCTCATTGACGTGATACCATCTGACGGAGTCATAGTTGACCACAGAGCAACATGAGACATCTGCTGGTTTCATTGCACACAGTGTCAGAGGGTTTGAAGTTCACAGTGGTATGAGCAGAGGAGCTGGTTTCACACCCTTCTGAAGAAGGATTTTTTTCTACCCTGAGTTATCATCATTATTGGGTGCCCTCGAGCTGATGGCAACTTCTGCTGACCATAAGGACGGCATTCCTCCAGAGCAGTGTTTCCCAATCCTCGGGGCTCTCAGGGACCCACGGCCGGTCCACGTTTTTGCTCTTCCTGAGCTCCCTGCCAGACAGTCCACATTTTTGCTTCCAAAAACGTGGACTGTTTGTGGGTCCCTGAGGACCGGATTGGGAAACAGTGCTCTAGAACCCAGGTCCATAGGCTTCCTTCCATCTTGTTGCAGGTCATTTTATACTTCTTCTTCCTTTAGTTTTTCCTAGCTTTATGGTCCAGTTTGCTGGGTTTTATCATAACGTGGCCGAAATAAGACAACTTCACTCTAGTCATTTGTGCATCAGGTGAAAGTTCGGACTTGGTTTCATCAAGAATCCACATAATTGTCCTTCTTGCGGTCTGTGGTTCTCTTAAAATTCACCACCAGCCCCAAAGAACAAAGGTGTCGATAGTCATCCTACTTGTCCAGTTGTCACATCAATAGTCTCACAGGAAATGTCATCTTCTGAAGAATTCTTATTTTATTCTAGAAATACATCTGCATTTTCAAAGATTTTTATCTAGCACCTTTCGCTGAAGCTGAAAAGTGCCAGTGACTGTTAGACTCTTTGATGCCAATTGTTCCACGGAGGCAAGATCTATCTATAACCTCTATGTCTTGAGCATGAAAACTAAAGTTAGGTACAGTATGGCTCCTGTAGCCATAACTATTGTCTTCTTCACATTTGGGCATATTGTCATCTTTTTTCTCTGTCCTCTAATTTTAACTGTTCTTTAAATCATTTTGCTTAATGTACTTTTTACGATTCATGTATGTTAAAATAATCACTCTACCATCGCATTATCTTACATAATATGGTACATAAAACCATATAATATTAATTATTATTTCGGAAAATATTGTTTGTTTTGAGTAGGACTGAATGATATTGAAACTATAAAGTCAAAAAGAACTTATTATCTACCGAAAGAGACTGTCAGATAAGTTAGTGGTGTTGCGGTGAGTTGCGTCAACAGGCACAAAACAGTGCTGACAAGTCATTTCCTTTTGCTCAATATAGTCTCTATGGAATACAAAATATTTCCGTACAGTGGAAGACTTTTTGTGACCAGTTCTCGTTTGACTTTCTCCATTTCTCTCAGTTTTGTTTAATTTCTCACAAATGCGTCACATGGTCTATGAGTCCAACAGCAAGGCCTAGAAGGATCATGATTGTCTCGGAGAGTGTATGCAGAGCTCATGCAAAAGCAGCGGAGGTAGACTTTAGACTTTTTTTTTTTTAACATATGCTAGATAATGTTGAAAGGGAATCATCATTAAAATTGCAAAGCTTGCTAAATTTTGCTTTCTATGACTGACTAAAAATGTTTTAGTGCAACTGATGATGGTCTCATCCCAACATCCCATCCCATCTTTGCGATGTGACAATTGCATGTGCATGAAATGCCAAGGCTGTACAGTAATGCAGTATGGCGGTGTGGTGGCGCGCCGCAGTTTTGTGTGTGGGTGGAGTTTGCATGTTCAACCCATGTGGGCGTGGCTCTTCAGGGGATCCTCTGGTCTCCTTCCACTGTACAAAAACATGCAACTTAAGCTAATCGGAGTGCCTAAATTGACCCTATGTGTGACTGAGTGTGCACCTTGCATTGGCTGGTGGGTTCCTGCCCATTGTCAATTGCAATGTATATATATATTATATTATATAATAATACATTACAGACGCTCCTCTACTTACGAACGTTCAACTTATGCACTTTCAGACATACGAACGAAGAGGATCTTTAAGTCCAAATTGTGTTCACTGAGCTCCCGTTTCCTGTCCGCAACATCAATTTTTTTTTCTGCGCTCCAGTTCCGCTTAGTACAACTTCTGGCCGCTACTCCCACCACGCAGCAGCGTAGCGTGCGTACTCCTGGCATCCTACAGTAGTTCTTAGTACTTGCGTATACCCTTAAAATGATGGTGAATAACGACTTACGAACATTTCAAGTTGCGAACGGCCGTTTGGAACGTATCTCGTTTGTGAGTAGAGGAATGATCAGATTAATCGGCTGATAACTTGATTAATGATATAATCGATGGTGACAGCCCTAAATGCAGGGCTGTTCTGAGCACCACCATGCAGTGTCTTCTGTCTGGGTCACGTCACATATCGACCCTCCACGCTCAAATGCCAAAGCACCAGAATATTCTGTAACTTGTGAGCCTTTGTGAACCAAAACCAGCAGCATAACATACACATCACAACCAGTGGGGCATTCAAATGGATTTCAGGGGGTTGAGGGTTTGAGAAACTTTATTTACGTGTCATCCTGGTGGGTGGGGGGTGACACATTGGGGTTTTACCAGCTATGTTGCCCCAGTGTCCACATGAACCGTTCACATGATCCGTACACACAACATCTTTGCTGCTCCAGATTACAAGATCGCCACATTTTAAGGCTAAATTACGATTCATGTGGTCGATGGCTCTCCAAATGAAACACATGTTTTTCCATTATAATCATGCAGTAATTACAATTAGAATATAATTTAATAAGGAAACTGCAAGGGTTAAATAGGAAACACTGAAAAGTATTAATAACCAAAGTTTCCTTCACTGAATCTGGTTTAAATTGTTTATAAATGCTGAAATATAATATCAATGACATGGAATTGTTTACATTTATCAGTGATCTTAATCACAGTCTTCAATAGCTTAAATTTTTTATAGAAATCCATCAGCAAGCAGAGCAAAGGAATGGGGCTGTTTCCATGGCAATTGATCACCATTCCCCACACCCGCATATCGTCAATTAATAAAACCCAGCTGGTCCTGATTGGGCTAATTGGCTTGTTAGGAGCTTAAATAAGGTCAGTTGGGTTGTTATAGGGGAGATGGGGAATGGAGGAAGTGGCTGCTTTTGGGTTTTGGTCTGTGCCCTTCAGTTAATGGGGCTTCTGTTACCTTTCTTTTTAACTTTGTAACTAAATGAATTTTTTAAATAATTAAGCTCTGTCCAGCATCTCTGTCCAGTGAAACTCTTTGGCAGACCTCTGTCCCGTAGTCTGCCGCAACACCGCAATCCTTTGTACGGGCTTATGGGAGTTTAATTACACAAAAATGTCCCGAGGACAAAATGAAAAATTCATTAGTTCAGAGAGATAACCAATCAGATGGTAAAGGAAGTAGGTCCAAAGAGCTAGAGGAGGCAGGACCAATACATCTGATTGGCCCGACCCAACCATTTTCCCTTCTGACCACAGAGTATTTTTATGTAAGTAAAATTCTCACGAGCTTTGTGCAGCCGACTGTTCATGAAGCAGTTGATTAAGTACCAAGTACAATGGCATAACGCCTGCAAGGGCATCAACTGCAGAAGTTTTTCTGTCCCCAGCAACCTCACATGGAACTTATTGGCATTTAGTGAGTTTCCTATGGTTTATACGTATGTGTTAGTGAATGCTTTCTGGGCGACATTCATGCTAACATTGAGAGGGTTTTAATTTGAGAGCTTATGGGGTGATATATTCATCCATCCATCCATCAATCTTCTAACAATTTATCCGGGACGAGGTCATGGGGAACCAATCAGAGGAAGAACAGTGTGCAAGGTCTCTCCATTGCAGGGTGCAACCACTCAACAATGAGGAATTTAGAGATTCCAGCTGGCCTCCAGTCTGTGCCGCAGCCTGCGCGGTTGCTTTAGCAAAGGATGTTAAAAAAAACTGCTCGGACTGCCCTCGAGAAACATTTTGATGAAATCTCCAGTCAGAAAGTGTGCTTCAATTTTACATACATAGTGTTCTGTTGCTGGTTGAAGCTGATGCCTTTCAATTACCCCAGTGCATCCTGAGAAATGGGTCAAGCTGTGTGGTGGGCGGATCGATGAGATCTTCGAAAGCGCACTTCACCTGACGTTTACGACCTGCTACATAACCACGGTCGGCCTGCCTGTTCTGGATAGATCTCTCGGGGAGGATAATTCATGGAACTGTACAAAATGAGACCCAAAATTGTGTCCTCGTGAAGAGGCAGCAGTGGGGTGGGGGGGTCTGCATTACTATAGGCTGTGCTTCACTTGGACAACCTTCTCCTCTGGGGCATAAACCTATATATACAGTCTGGTACCTGCATCTGCTGAGAGCAGCACAAACGGCTCGAGTTGTGGATACTTTTTTTTGGATTTTTCAAGGCCGTTATTGTGCATTTAATATTCCTTAATATTAGTATGGCAGAAGAATACTGCTGCTTTTATGTAGGGGCTGGTCATTATCAGGGGGGCTGCTGGGAGGGTGGTTGGAGCGGTGGCTTCATTATCTGATGGGGGGGGCGGCTGCCGAGGACCTTTGAAGGTCGTCAAGCAGGAAAGGGACCAGGTTCCCTGCCTGTGTCACATTTCCGGGAGCATGTATGGCTCACGTCATGTGACCAAAGACACACTTTCGAGCTGTGAGGCCTCCCAGTGTCATGTTGCAGCAGTATAAAGTGCACGTGTACACACACACACACACCTTCATGTGATCTTCATCTTACCGGCTTACCTAGCAGTGCTGTCCAGCTTGGCGAGGCACCATTCTGACGATGGAAACAGAAAGCCAAATAAAAGCAGATAACTCATGAGAAAGGGAGCCCAGCCTGTCACTTTACGAGCACATTTTGCAATATTACTGCGGCTGCCACACGCAGTAACGACCTCCAGCAGCAGCCACTGACGTTAATGCAGCATGTTCTCACCTCCCTGAAGGACACCAGGCCCGGCTCCGTCATTCCTGCTTCCTGCTCAGCGTTCCCGTGGTTTATCATCCACACGGTCCACCCCAACACCCCTCCCTTTGACTCACCGATTGCTCTGTGCTGCCTGTCAGGATCCAGCCTGGTTATGGAGACCGGCTTTGAGGCCGAGGGAAATCGGCGCGTCCGTGTTCCCCACTCCGCCATGACGGCCTGGCCCATGCAGCCGAGTTCAGACCCATGGATTTATCGAGCCGACATTCTGCTTCATATTCTCACAGGCCACACTCACGTTGTTATAACAGCTGCATTGATGTGCTCATTATGCAGTGTTTAGATGGACCGCTTAAGCAAACACAGCCCGATCGGCTTGGCCGGCCGTCTGCAGCCTGAGCAAACAGACATGATTAAACATCGGAGTTGCTGTTAGTCTTCTGGAGGATAATGTGAGTTAAAGAGTGAGATCTAGCGGGAAGAACTTTGACCTGAAATCATGCTGCACATTTGTGTCTAAAGTCCTCACTAATATCAAGAGCGGGAAGGGGTCCCTTCATTTAAAAACGTTTAAAAAAAATTTTGTTTTATTGTTGCAAGTGCCAAAATCTAAACTCCTCCGATTAATTTTAATGCGTGTCAGTGAATTACATCAGGAGCAGTATGACATCACCTGGACTTCCAATGGAAACATTCCTGTCCTCTTTTGATTAATCGCCCATTTCGAAGCCGATAGCTTGCCCTCAAATATGCCGCCTAAGGAGGCATATCTGGCAGACATAGTATTCATGACAGTAAGAAATGCCCCCTACACTGTGGGGCACAATCCATCTTATTTATATGTAAAATGGGGGCCCCCGTGCCTCCAGACCCATCCGGAGCGCAGCGCGCATGGATCCTGGCATGAAGCGCGAGGCTGAGCACGGATGTGTGTCGGAGGGGCACGCGCCACTTCCTGTCTCTTATCTGTGGGTCTGGGGGAGGTCAGCCAGCAGCTTCCTTAAGTCACACAAGGACAGCCTGCCTCCTCTTCACTCCTGACATGGCGTATGTTTTATGTTTTACTCACGTGATTCAGCTTAAAAACCTCCAACAGAAGGGCCACTCATGGGATTTTAAATGGACCTTTATCTGTGCAGCTATCATGCTATCTTCCTGAATTTCGAGCCTCTGTCTTCTTCCCTCACTGTATCAATCTGTTCCTATTAGGTGTTCCTCTCGGTTGGCCGGGTGGCAGTTGGGGGGGCTGCTCTGTGTGGGTTTCCTGTTCCCCACAGAGTCCAGCTGGCCGACCGTCTCTGGCAGATGTAAAAGCCGCGGTTCCGTCCCAGGCGTGGTGCATGAGGCTGCGATTCACCACTGTCTTCACCGTACCTGAGGCTGTTTTCAAGGTCCTATATCTCCAAGAGCCCCGGGCTCCCCGACCGGGCTATGAACCTCCTGGCCGTCTGTCACTGGCGAGTCGTCCCGCGGTTGTGGTGACACACATAACCGGCCTGAGGGGGGTGGTTCAGTAAGTACTGTAAGTCACCCCACGTGCCCGGACCTCTTCCCTGCAGGGCTGAGTTTCGCTAAGCCCCTCTCCAATTGAGACTCACACCTGGTCAGCATTTGGTGCTCTCTCTCTCTCTTTCTCTCTCTTTCTATTCCCTCTCTTCCATCTCCCTGAGGGAGCATCATACAAGCATAAATGGTCCAATGCACTGGATGGAATTCATTAAAAAAGCTGCAATTTTCAAGCTCTATGCATCTCCACCCTGCGTTAAAGGTCAGCCGAAATCCGCCCAGACAGTTAAATTATTGAAGATGTTTCCTTTTCATTGGTTCCCCTGCGGATATTCTTTTAGTCTCTTTTCATAAACCTTACACCCCAGTGCTCCAGTTGGGCTCCAGCTGGTGAACCTGAAAAATTTGACTTTGTAATGATACGTTTGGAAAAAAAAAGAGGACACGGCCTAAGGTTATTGTTAGCTTTTTAGAATATCAGAGCACACCTTGAAGAATAATCACTTTGGGCAATGAAATACAGTCCCATATGGTAATTGAAAACTTTACAGGGAAATTCCAGTGGCCAGAGAGTAGGTCGAGATCCCATAACCTTTGGGGAGCCAGTGATCCAGCTACTTAGCTGTTGGAAGGAACTGCATTTTCAAATCATCCAGACTGGACTTTCTAGTCACTCCGGAATTTAAATGCAAAATTCAGTAGCCAGAACAGAGGTCAGGGTCACTTACGCCCCCCAGTTGAGGCTGCCACCGCCGTTCTGAGCCTGGAGACGAGTTGTAGAAAAGCGAAGAAATCCCAGGATCAGCAAATTCTGCTGACCCGCTCAGCTGGGACCGGGAACATGGAGGGTGTCGGGCAGGCTGTCTTTGCAAGTCGTTACAGCAGGGGAGGCCTCCAGCACCCAGGGGGCGTCGTGGCACCGAGGAGGGCATGCTGCAGAGTCACAAGGTCAAAGCATGAACACCAAACACGGAAGAAACTTTTCTTTACCTCAGTGAATTCACAGGTCATGTTTTTGTGTTACCCTGGTGTGTGCATCGATGGATAAAACGTGCAGAAATAAGCTGATTCCTATTCATGTCATTCCTATATTTTTAGCAGAGCAATTCATTCCTCTTCTGTACTTTTTCATCATAAAGTTACTCAATGGAATCCTGCTCTCCTGCAAATTTTTCTCTCAATTCATTACAATTCCCGTAGACCTCTGAATGAAAAACATGGCGGCCGGAGATCACATGACCACCATTCAAATCAGAACCAGTCTTTGAGGGGGCAGAGAGAGAAGGAGCCGCATTTCTGCAAACTGTCAACACAACATGTTTCGATAGCGTATCTGAAAGAAGGAACTGATTCATCTGTCAGGCAAGCGGGAGTGAGGATTTGCATGAGAAGGTGAACGGCAGCAGGACTTGGAGTGGGAGCGGATACTTCCTGTCATACACAGCGGGCCAAAATAGGGGGAGGAAAGCCGTATTTCAAAGAGGATAAACCCCTTAAATGGTATTTTGTTACACTATGCTATTTTATTACATTGGTTGTCATTCAAATGTTGCAGCTCCTTAATGCTTAAAATGATGCTGGAAAATGCTTTAATAAATGGGGAGGTCTCTGATTTATAGACCCTGTCAATGGGAAATGGAGGAAGGCTCAGATACCATCAAAATATTGCAAACAGCTCTGCGGAGTTGGGCAGGTCTCCAAACAAGAGTCTGCATGTCTTCACAGGACACTGGAACACTGCCGTCCAGCACTGGGGCTGTTCCCGTCGCATCCAGAGCTACGGATGATGAGGGCGGAGGGTTTCACATGCCGCGGGGGGCTGATATGTACACAAAGGGCAATGATCAAGGAAATGTGCCGTGAATGGTACCTCTGGCAAAGGCTTGGGATTATGATGCCAAATTTGGAGGGCCACCAATAAGAGACACTTGGCCCTATTAGCATAACAAAACAAGCCTGGCCTGTTAATGCCATTAAGGTCATGAGATGCACTGAACATTCTGCCAACGGCACCTTTGCCATATCACTGTGGCGTCTCCCACGCACAGCTGCCGCCCTGACCCATGAACTGGTGGCCTTAGGTTAGCTGCAACACCTGTTTTTGGCTATTTGTCAAAACTTCAGTATCCAAGATTTGGACAGCTGGCCAGCACGTGTCTGTGGAGCGACACCTACAACTGCCCATGGCTGATCCCAGCATCAGCACTCCCTTAAACCCACTCCCTCTATCCCCTTGAAGGTGCCTGATTCACCTGCTTCCACAACAGCTTCTAGCTTGTGTGCCTAAATGTTTGTGATGTAACAGCTGACAAAAGAGGCTTGGGGGAAAGTAAATGGCCTGACTATGGTTGAAAGAACCCGCGTCTTGAGACTCGAGGAACGCACCACTGGTGATGAGTCATGTGGATGATGTAGGAAGAACAGGTAGTCTCAGATACCAGTGGCTGTGTCCAAATTCAGGGGCTGCATCCTTCTGAGGCTGCATCCGAAGACCAAATGCATCACAGCGGCATGATAAGGCTGTCCCACTTCAAAGGCTCCTTCAAATGCGGTCTAGAAATGTCCATCTTTTGCAGAGTTGCAAAGTATCCACCCAATGGATCCTTTGCAGCCCAATATATCCCAGGATTCATTGCACAGAGGTAAAGTGAGTGTGTCCCAGCTAGACAGTAGGAGGGGTGCTTCGTCACTCAAGGGTAAGGGTGGGCACAGCTGGTGACGGCCAAACCATCCCATTTGACAGCACTTTCTGTTCAACCTATATTGGCTATGCCTTCCTAGACTTTGTCCTTTGAAGGATGCAGCCCCTGAATTTGCACACAGCTATCATGTTTCCTGGCTGGTTTGGCTCAAAGTTGCCAAGGGCCGGCACCCTGGATGAAGACATATCTTTCACCTCTAGCCACGGGGATATTTGTGCATAATGAGCAAAATCGAACCTGCAGGGAGCATAGCACCCCTGCTAGTGAATTTGGTGTGTTACAATCCAAACAGCTCAGTGTCACTGTATCAATAAAGAGCAGCATACTTAGGGTGCGCAGTAGGTTTCCCTGCAGTGGAGCATGTTTCTGCATCATGCTTCATAATAAAAATACAGCGTGTCCCACCTATGGAAGTCAAATATAAGTCATACCCCCCATATTAATGGCCCATGACCTCACTTCCTTCTCTGGCACTTTGACATTTTTCATTTTTCCAATTTTTCTGGAACCTTCTGGGAATAGACCTCTTTTATAATGGACCAACAAAAAAAACAGTTTTCCTGGGATCCCCAAAGGAGCGCCCCCTTTGGATTGGGCCTGGTCCAGCAGATGCTTATTAATATCGGCGTCTTCATGCTGCCCGTGTATCACCGTGGCCCTTTCCCAGTGAAAACAGACATTACTCTTTCCAGCAGTTTCTTTATTGCTCTGGGTCCATCCCTGTGATCTAGACTAGAACCAAAAGTTTGCTTCCGGTGTTATAGATCACAGACATATTATAAGGACCACAATATGATACGAGAAAACGTTATGAATCCGAGCTGTCATAAAAAAGAGCAAGGCTGCAGTTTTTAAATGCTTTAAGTGGGCAGGTGCTGCGATATGAAAACCTTTCATCTCCAGCAAAGTCCCAGGCCAGCAGACGGCAGGGTTGGGGGGGGGGTAACATAGGCTTGGTGCCCCCTATCCCACAATGGCATGTTTTCCTAAAGGGTTTGGCTAATTTGGCTGGGAGATAAAAAAGGCCCAGGTGGGTTGTGGGTAGACTCCCAGGATGCATTTGGAAAAGGAGGTCTGAGGTGGGCGATACTGGGACAGGGGGGCGGGGGGCCCTAATTACAGCACTGGCTCTGTGAGGCGAGCGGAAGACTTATGCTGTGGTGAAGTAAGGCTTCCCTACTGTAGGGGTCGGTGAGTAATCGTGTGTAGGACAAGCTGCGACTTCCTGTTAGCCCCGGATCTTCTGTGCTCTGCTGCTGGATACGTTCTCCCACGGACCAGCTATGGATGCATCCTTATTTGCTACAAATTGTCCTCTTGTTTCCAGTCAAGTCCTCTTCCTTGGCACGACCCTTAAAGGCATTTCACCCCAAAACTGAAAAACGGGGCAGATAGGGCTCTCTATCATCAAGGTTTTTCTGCTGGTTGCCTAGTTTTGCAGATGCTGCTTGTAGAAGTGTCAGCCTTCTCTTGAATATGATGGGAGTGAATGACATTCAAGAGAATCCACAACCTTTGCAGCATTTTAATGTAGGAACTATTCTCTTCTGCCGAACTCCACACACCAATTGTATGACCATGCAGAAGACATCGTCAGGGTGCTTGTGCTCATATCTTCTGTGCAGTGATACTGAGTAACTGGCTCATGATTTCTGGTAAGACACATTGCTGTTGGATTTTTCAAATGTATTTTTCTGGTGCTTTTATTGCCACAGAAAGAACGTTATTTGCTCCCATTATATTTGAGAGAAGACATTTCTACGGCAAAAATCTCCAAAACTAGGCAACTGCCAGCAGAACAGCACAGATGGATAGGGAGCACTAAAGCATATCTCTAAAACTTATCTTTTTCAGGCAGCAGGAGGTGAAAGGCACAAGCCCTTCTCCCAGTACAGATTGATGCCCTTGCTGACTCTTCACTCTTCATCATATGTTACATGTTCCCTCCCTGGCCCATATTTGGCTTGATAGCTTCAAAGACATACAGCTCTGGAAAATATTAAGAGATCACTCCATATTTTTCAAGAATCTGCATTGTTAACTCCAGGTTTAATCCTAGTTCTGTTGGTATAAGGCTAAACTGAGTGGCAGGTTGCTTCCAGGTTTCAAGTTTCTCAGGCAGCAGCACCCAAAAGCAACATGGAGCAGGAGACACTGGGAATAACCAAAAACCAGCCAGGTAGACCAGGTAGACCGCAGAAGCAGCTTTCTAATGCCAGAGATGACCATCAACTTATCCAGCAGTGCCTCATAAATCGGAGGGTGGCATCAAGTGACCTTCAAAAAGAATGGGAAATGTTAAGTGGTGTGAAGTGCGCTGCTAGGACAGCTCGTATCAGGCTCTTAGAAGCAGAGCCTGAAGTCCTATAAAGCAAGGAAGAAGCCCTTCATTAATGAGAAGCAGGAAAGAGCCAGGCTAGAGTTTGAAAAAAACATGCATATTTTACACAGACGGATTCCAATAAACTGAAAAATAAGTGAAACTAAAAATGCTGCTGTGGTTTCTTAATTTTTTCCAGAGCTATACAGTCATATGTCTTGATGACAGTCTGCAATAGTTTTTCACTTTACAATTATACAGTGTTATCGATATAATTTATTATATTACATGATTAAAATGAAGGGTGGCACAGTTGCCTCACACCTCCAGTGTTGGGGGTTCGAATTCTGCATTCGCTGCATGTGTGCTCAGTTTTCTTGCTCTTCTTGTACCATGCTGGGTCCTATTGGGAGTTATGGTTTCCTCCTGCAGCCCAAAAATATGCAGTTAGGCTAACTGACATCTCTAATTTGACTGTAGTGTATGACTGTGTGCCTGTACCTGTATGTACCCTGCGATGGCCTGCCATCCCGTCCAGAGTGAACCTTGTGCAGCCTGAGCTCCAGGCCCCCTTGCAACCCTAACCAGGATAAGCAGCTGGACGGTGAGATATTTCGTTATAACCCATGACTCAGCAGGCCAGGACTATGAACACTTAAGTCCCTTAAATTTTGTCCACCTCTTCAACAGATAGCAATAACTCTGAGAAAGATCCATGGAAGTACTGCTTGTATAAAATCATTCTTGAAGCATAATAATGGCTCAGGCCTTTTTCCAAGTAATCACCCTTCATTCCTCGCCACTGCAAATCTCCCCTTCCCTTCTATTTGCCCATTTATGAAATCCTTCTCCCTGTAACAGTATCGTCTAAATAAAAGCCAGCTGGTCTTATATCCCCACCTAATTCCCCAAATAGGTTTGTTTTCATGGCATCTGTCACTCACAGGTTTGTCCCTGGTATCAGCCTCCTTTTCTTTCGCTCAGCACCGGAGGGGCATCATCTCCGAGACACGGGCCGGAATATCACACGATCTTCGCCCCCCCCACCACCACCGCCACCACCACCACCACCCTGGCTGCGGTTCACGCAGAACGACAAACAGATGCTGTTCCTCAAAGGCAGCATGCAAGCGGTGTCTCGGCAGGATTGAATTGCAAGGAGCGATTCCTCAAGAAGAGCAGAAACTTCTTAGACTGCAACATAAATCCTTACACGGCTGGGCTAGCCCGCTTTCTTGGACCAAATCGCCCACTGGTCAATAAACTTATAAAACATTTAGAGGCTACCTTTTCCATTGTATCCACTTTCATTTCAACTTTGCACCAGCGGTACAAACAAGACCTTGACAGAGAAAATGGCCACCCACTGTCAGGGGTCACACCCCTACAAAGAAAATTAACATTCATTGCAGAGCCTTTTCCCAGCTACTGTAACCTTTCCTGCTCTGCACTGGGGACTCTCTGCAAAATAAGAATCCTTGAATGGAGCCACACTCAGTAACCTTCAAATGAGCAAGAGGCTGTTCAGCACGTCATTCAGCAGATGCACAATGCAGACAAAAAAGCACCCTCGAAACAGCACTCTTTTAATTCCCAGAACTGAGAAAGCGCACTGAGAAATTCAATATTAATATCATTCAAAAGTAAACATTGAATTTGCTTCCTCTATTACACAAAAAATCTCCTTTTCAGGCCATGGCCTATGTCTTTTTAGACAAATGAATTCATAACTCAAGGCAAAATCAAATGCAGTTTGTTTGTGTTCTCTCCTTCTTTGAGTCAATATCTTACAAGGTGATTTGCCAAATTAATTTCATAACTACTGTGAGACATGTTCAGGAAACATACAAGGGGCCTTTTTTGGACTGACCCGTCGCTCCCGAGCTTTGAGCTAGCAAAAACTGAAACAAATCAAAATGGTGGGCACCAGACGCGTCACCTTTCTAACACAAACCTGCAATTATACTCTCTGGCTACAGCTCGACAGAGGCATTTCTATAAATATTTATTTTCTTTTTATTTATATTATATATTATTCATCAGGAGTTTCACAATATTTAAGCTGTAAGAGGAACACATGTATGCATTATTAATGTATAATACATATTCATATGATTTTTATGGTTTAAGGCCAGTTGAACATTGAAGTTATTGGTGAAGGTTTTACGATTCGTGAAACACGGGCACTTTTTTGCCCTTCAAGGAAACCCCAAGTTTAATGGCCCCCCCCAGAAGGGGGGCTTGCAGTTTGGCTACTCTAGTGCTTCTCACATGGCTGCTTCGCCATCAATGTTATTTAAAAAAACTAATGCTGTGAAACGATAAAAAGTTTTAATCAGATTAATCACAGGGTTGCTGTGGATTAATTTCGATTAATCACGATTAAATATCATAAATTTTTAATCTATATTAATCGCATTTCATTTTGTATGACCAAACAGACTCAGAAAAAAGGGAATATATATGCACTTAACATGTTTGTCGAACATCTTGAACATTCATGTAAATCCGTAAATCCGACAAATAATCCAACTAATCATGAAATCTATTTCTAGCCCGGTTAATTGCCATTGTTAGCAATATCAGTTGATAACACATTATGCGCGGTGCTTTACGTATAAAACTC
>JAODLD010000069.1:4338072-4350513 GCA_026781065.1 Mormyrops boulengeri | reverse complement strand
CAAGAGAAGAGGAGCTGATCTCATTGCCCACTTTCTGTATCGACCCCAGAACATTCAAAACAGACCCCTCAAAAAATTAAACGCAATAATTATTTTCATCCATCACAGAAAAACATATATAATCGTCAGCGAGCTCGAAAAGCAGGCTGCCTGGTCTGTAGTGAGCAGGATCACTCTCCAGAAAGGAAACAGTTAAGCTCCGTGTCCCCCAGAAGGACTGAAGTGGACCTTGGAGAATCGCTCTCCATTGTCATGTCCGTCATACCCTGAGGATGAGGTTCAGCTGATTTAGAACCTTCCGTGTGACTACCTACAGACTACCACTGAATAATATGCACACAATGCAGGCAATAACACTCCTTTACAAACCCGAAACAGAAACTGTTCCCTAAGAAAAACTGCAGCACTGCAGCACTGATTACTCATTTGTTTCTTCAGATAAGCAAAGACAGTATTGGATTATTACAGTGTAAAACTATAATATTGATTTAATTCTCTAAATAATCTTTCTATTACTACTATTATTTGTATTGCAAATTATAATTAGTGTGACATTTCATATGATATATGGGCCAATAAGTTAATTACGCTCTTGGGAAAATAGTATATACAGTAAAAGACTATGCATATTTTCATGCAGAGGAGGTTGAAGGGACGATCGCCTTAGAATTCACCGCACACCAAGCTAGAAGCAATTTGTGCTTTGGATTTAAAGGAGGTGGTGTGTCTGAGTAGGAGTGGGCTGTTACCACCATACCTGAAAATTCACGGGCTGGCGATAAATCAAACATATTGCTCTCACTTTGCACTGACATCTACATCCTTCTCCCCTTTTATCTTCCAAATGTCGGAGAAGAACCGTATTCAGATGAAGTGCGTTGAAAGCTAAACAGGGCTGTCAGCCCGAATAGCTAGGATGACAGGCGTCTGAGGTAACTCTGGGGATGTGCGTGTGCTGTCTGTCCTTTTTTAACATTTTATTTTCAGTCCATTTATTTAGAAAAGATCAGTTGTGTTTCATAATACACAGCATGTGTCAGTTCCACTCCAGGTGCAGCAAAGAATTCTGGGTACCCCCAGTCTTCTGCTTGGACCTACCTCCCGAAAAGTCAAATCCCACCTCCTCTCCTCCTTTGGATGGGCTTCAAGGCTGAGCTTCACGCCCAATTCGTCCCCCAGAAGTTTCCCCTGTTGCCCTCTGGAGATTTAGTCTCATCTGACACTCCTGAGAGACCAGAAGAATAAATAAGCCATTGAAAAGCATGTTGCAAAATCCCTCTCCTCAAGACTCTGCTGTGTTGTAACCTTGGTGGAGATCGGGGGAATCAGGTCTGTAATGGACAACTCGCCACACCAATCTGTGTGAGCTGACAGTGTCTGCATGTAGGTGGATGTACAAACAGGTCATCCTTACACTCCAAGGCACACTGACACATGTTCTTATGTCTCACAGGCTGAGTGACAGCTTCTTTAAGCTGTTGACAGCTTTGTGACCATATCGCCAATCCCATTATCCCCAATAAAGTCTTCAATTTCTCCTCTGTGTCCCAGTGGTCTTCAGTTCAAGTAAATTAAAGAGGCACCCCCACCACCAAAGCCTCCCCTCCCCTTCGCCTGTGGCCCCAACATATCCTCTGGCCTCCTACCTTCATGTATCACAGGAATAATACATGAAAAACACACAGGCGGCAATTTGGAAGCCGCAGGAACAGATGTGGCCAGGCTACTAGAGGATGGTCAGATCAGAATAGGCTGCAGGTGTCTCCTAGGCGACGCCTCCTCAGCACCTTACATGACAAATGGTCTCCGATGTTAATTTGCAAGCCTTGTGCAGTTGTAGACAAATCTGTCTCATATTCTTTGGCTGACACACATGGATAGTACACAGTTATATTTTCCATAGACTGTTAAGAATCCCCATATACTCTCTAAAAAAGTTAAATTTAGTTAAGATGACAAACACAGACACGTATAGACATACGTGCACATCCCTAACAAAGCACCAGTATTTACGCAGTTCCCAAATTGCTAACACAATCACCATCTCCTATCTTAACTCCTAACTTTGTTGTTGTTGTTTGCTGTTCATACCTACATAAACTGCATAACGCCTCATTTATCAGAATGACATTCTGCTTAACGGAACAAAACAAAATCACTATGTGCTGAATGAGAAGCAGGGAGAAATACGGCTTTAATTTACATTTCTGTCACCGTGACTCAACACACCTCGCATGCCCCCTCAAAAGGGAAGAGGTCTCAGACAGTTTCTCAGCACTAAGGATCAGTGAGGTTTAACGTTGAGAGCAGGACAGGTCTATATGAAGAGTCCCACAAAAAGACTGAGGAGGTTTCACACAAAGGCAAGTTCACAGGAGGCTTCAGGCAACTTGACTTCATCTGGCACAAGCAGAGCTGGCTTTACTCATGACGGGTGCGGGAAGCAGAGGGATGGCTGGGACTTCAGGACTGGGAGGAGATGGCTGGTTCTGCTTCGATGGAGAGCAGCTAAGGTCCAGCGCTCTCCAGGTGCCCCCTCGGGATGGCACACACAGCCCCCGGCTGCTCACACAGGCTGGGACACTGTTGGGTGAGCTGCCAGGAGCAGCTACGCGACACATGTGTATGGAACAGGGCTTAGCCTCACAAACACTGCCTGCCAGAGCAGTTGGCCTCACTCTGCCTGTCTTGGACAGAACACCATAGTGACAAATTATATAGGTGCTACTAACAGAGGCCTGAGGACTGACAGATCTGGGACAGGTAGGGCGCTGTGGGGAATGTACTGAATATAGTATATACACGAGGAGCATCACACAGCTCGTCCCAGAGATGTGCCAGCAGGTCTTTCCAAGGGAAAATGAAATCTTGCTCGAGTGGAAAATGACATTTCCTGCTGCCTGGGGTGTGTATGTTTTGGGGGGCGTAACATGCTACCAATGTTCCCCTCTACGCCAAAGGAGTTCTGGGCTCTTCTTGGAGTCACTAGCTACTTTAGACTACTTGTATTTCTCAATTATTTCCACAATTGATTTTGGGATAACTGACATTTTATAAATCAATTTCAATGCCGCGCATCAAAGACAGCTGCGCTAATTTTTCATTTACATGCTACAATTAATTTGATTAGACTGAGCCCTTCGACATTTTTTTCAAACAAACAACGGCTACCAAGGAAAGACGCTTTTCCCATGTTAAATAAGATGGCATGCCCTGCTTCCTGGAACTGTGTATCCAGTTTTAACACACCTGTTACGTTCACTAAACAGTTCTTTTCATTCTCCCCAAGTCTTTTTCTTATCCTTGTCCACCTCACCTCTGCCAAAATAAAATATGAAGCCCTAAAGGTTTAATTTCCCTCCCATCTGTCGAGGAATAATACCATTATTGCCACCCCTGCATTGGCAAGTGCGTTTAGCCAGTGAGTTGGGTGCCTGAGGAGTCAAAGGCAGCTCAAAGCCATCCAGGCCCTGACCGTACATGATGCCTTCCATGTCTTTGACCTGGGCCTTTGATGCAGAGAAAACCAGTCCTTCGATCCCTCCTAACATCCCCTAAGAAATGCGCAGTAAGGTGTGCTATATTTTAAGGATGAAGAATGGCATGTGCATTGTGCTTACGCAGCAACACCACTTTGGAGGTGCAGAAGTAGGACAGAGCGCTCTGGGTAAAACTTGTGGCGTGTTGTAAATGGCAGTGACTCAACTGGAGGCGCTGGTGCGTTGGGCTACATAGTGACCAAGCACAGTGGGTTTTCTCACAATCTAGTCTTCGAAAGGCCATAGGGTCTGCTTTAGACAACACTACCTGCCCTGTGACCTGAGGAGACTTACAAGAGGAGAATCTGAAAGTACTGCTATTAGATCTTTGCTCAAGATGTCTTTGTAAAAGGCCTAGTTAGAAGCACGTAAGTCCCTCCCTATAATCAGGTGCCTGTCAGACCTCACTCTGTCTACCATGGCATGCCTCTTACTCTCATTACTTACTCCAGCTCAGGTGTACATTCAGAGGCTCTACCACCCAGTGGGGTGAGATTAGAGTGCTCAAGCCCCCCAGAGGCCACAGTTGGTACTGCTCTGCAGCTGGAATGTGCAAGTACTGTTCATTCTCTGTGGCGGCCTGAGTAATAAATACAATCTGTACAAGTGGATAACATACACATTTGGGGGGGGCATGTTTATGTAAAGCAGAACCTCATCGTTATGTCTTCACATGGAGTTGAGTCCAGTGGATATGAAAAGCACATGATTTAAATTCCACACCAGCTGATTAATGATTCTTCACGCGCATGAGTGTTTCCTGAGCGGAGGAGTTCCTGCTGAATTGGAACCTTACCTTTATTTTTGAGGCTGGTACTTCCTTTTCTACTTCTATGCCCCATTTGTAAAAGAGCTGGTATCTAGAAAAACAGCAATATTAGTACGTAAGTGACAAGTCTTGTGGTGTTGCAGCGAGAGAAGCGTGTGGAGCACAGCATCATGGGTAGGTAACAGTTATTCAATCCATGATAAATATTAAATGGGGCAATTTTCTGTGAAAAAAAAAATCCCAAAATGTCAGTAATTGGCCAGAAAAATTGGACAAAGAATTAATGGTGCGCAGAAGCCCATCATTCAATGTGATTTAAAAGATGTTGGTCGTTGAGCGGTTTCCACAGTAAGTAACAGCAGCAGCGTGGGCACTTTAAGGGCAGCTCGCCGGTCAGGACCCTTCTCTGGTGCTGCGGTGAGCCTTCCCATAAGCCACGGCCGGCCCGGTCATGGGCAGAGCGACTCCTCCATTAGCCAGATGCACACTGCAGCTTGGGGAGGTGAGGTGGGACTGAGGCGAGAGAAGGGCTGGATAGTGCGGAAATGCAGCAGCTGCAGGGAAAGAGAAAAACCATTTAAACCACATTCTGCTTGAATGGACTGTATATGATGTGTGCTGCTGGAGTTTTAATGAAAAGTTTTTACACAATGCGCAACAATCTATAAATGGAACGCGTTCAAAAAGGCCCCATTTTTCTACAAATTTATACAAATGTATAGATAGTGTTATTGCTTCTTTAGTTTTTTAGATAATTTTTGTCAAATGACACAGGGCATCTGAGGACTGCAGCTGTTTGTAGTTTTTCTAGGTGGTGAAATATTTCTCCGTAATGCTTTAGGGGATGATGGATCGGCTAAAACATGGATTAGATTTATTAACACTACAGTTAATTAGCCACAGATTGAACCTGTTAATCCGGTAGGGATTGGGGGGAATTTGGCAGGATGAAGACCAACAAACACACAGACCTCTGGGGACCCAAACTGAGAGCCCAAGGTCAAAAGGGAAGCCCATTACCACAGCGGCCATGAATCCCCCATGAAATGACACGTCTCTGCACCGCCCACAAGGTCAAAGGTCAGAAGCGCCGTCTGATGGATTGATACCAACCGGTATAGCAATTTATCCACAAAGCCCCAAAGGACGCTACATCATTCATGCAGCAGGGCGTGTCACTCGCAAGGCCACGCATCTGTAGATCAGCTGAAATAAAGGCTGATCCCTTAACTGTCCTTCCCAGCAGAACCGGGCCTGTTGATTTGTATCATCAGCAGTATTGTTTTGGACATGATTACATATTCCTCAGTACTCCTGCCATATTTACTCTTCAGTTACTGCTCCTTCCTGCTGGCCAGATGAACACGGTGTAATTAATGAAATAGTTTCCTTTGAGGAGAGTGGAAGCCTTCCAGGCAGGCTCTGGGTGCAGGGGGTGGGATCTGTCGATGCAGCAAGAACCGTGTTTCCAGTGTCAACAGGCATAGAAATCCCCTCCACACTGCTTATTCAGAGACCTAAGAGCCAGGTCCCTCATGCTGGTCAGGAAGTGGGGGCACAGAGAGTCATGGGATCCTGGGACACTGCGCGTACACATGCACACACACACACACACACACACACACACACACACACGCATGTTTGTATTCATATCTTTGTGGGGACTCTCTTTTCATTTCTATGGGGAAAACCCTAATCCCAACAATGACAGCCTTAACCCCTACCTAACCCTAACCTTAACTACAAGTAACCAAACAAAATACAAGACTTTTGGCATTTTTGTTTTTTTTGATGGCAGTCACAGATTTTTATTAAATTAAGTTTCCCCTTGTGGGGACCAAAAAGTGATCCCCACATCACCTAAATAATTTCATCGCATTGTGGGGGCATTTGGTCCCCACATAATGTATTTAACAATCTCTAAGCCCAGACCTTCAAAATTCAAAAGAAATAAATCTTTTGTTATTTTAAAAAGGTAAATCCTAGGTTATTTGCCCACAATATAGCAAAGCGTGTATCAAAAAAACATGTATGAGAAATTGGAACGTGTTGTGACTGATTCGACGCACTCCATCCTAACGCCTTCCTCATTGCCTCGGCAGGTACTGTAACACAGGCTCCCCGTTTCCTTTAAACAAATGTACTTATTTACCTTGCCATGGGGAGTAAGATGAAGACTCCTATTGCTGGAGGCATTACTGAGTTGTAAAAAAGCTGGGAGGCCTGAAAGAGGCTATAGATCAGGGGAACCGATAGCTATTAGCTATATGGCTAATAAACCAAAAGCAGAGAAATGATCCACTGCTCCAGTAGGACTTCCCGTGGTCACCAGAGAAGGTCCAGTCAGCAAAACAGCCCCATGGCTGCCTGGACATGCGCTGGATCCTGGCTGCTGTTTCAGGCCACACTGGTAGGGCTGCCAACTCTCACGCATCTGGTGTGACACTCACGCTTTCAGACTCTCACACAAGAAATCTTACAGCAAATCTGTATTATTCTACTGAAACCCAAAATTAGCTGCATCAAAAACGTTGAGGCAGTTTGCAAACCCTACAAACTATTTACAAGGTAACAAAACCCGCACATACATGTAAATGTATTTGCATGTGTGTGCAGATTTTTCTCGAATTCTCAAAAATCTCACTCTGGCCAGCTGACAAAAGTTGGCAATCCTGCACTGGGTGGATTAAATCCCCCCCAAACTTCTCCTGCTCTCTGCAGGCCAGGTTCCTGAGTAGTTTTCAGGGGGGAGGAGAACAATGGGTGGGTGGTCTGTTTGTCACTTGCAAGATGTCAGAGTCTCCATCTTCTTTCCTCCTTCCACCACCGAGCTCGGCTACGGTTCATGCAGCATTCATCTCAGGTTCTCAGATCCAGATCCGAGGTCCTGCTGACCATCCCCACGACTCCCTTGATGCTCAGATTTGGCACCCTGCCTCCTTGGATGATGTATCCATGAAGGATTGCCTTGGTGCTGTTATGGGGCTGGCCTTTCCGGCTAAGAGTTTATTAACCAGCCGTGCAGTGCAGCTTCCTCCACCCAGGTTCCTCTCCAGGACATCAAACCCACAGGACCAGCAGACCTCAGTGAGCCCTCTCCAGCAGATCAAACCTGGGGGACTGGCAGACCTCAGCATGCCCTCTAAAGGTGATTAAACCCACGAGGCCGGCAGACTTCAGTGATCCCTGTACAGGTGATTAAACCCACGAGACCGGCAGACCTCAGTGAGCCCTCCACAGGAAATCAAACCTGCTGGACTGGCAAATCTTAGTGAGCCCTCTGCAGCAGATCAAACCTGTGGGACTGGCAGACCTCAGTCAGATATCTCCAGGAAAGTAACGTGCCTCGTTGTTTAAAGGAATTGTACTTTACCCTAATGAATACTTAGAGCTAACTCTGAATTCCATGAATGTCTTTTGTAACAGAAAAGCTGTTTAGAAAGAAATGCTTTTGAATCTGCTGATACTCGGCAGGGGTCTAAAATGCAACACTATATGAGAATTTTTGATGCATAGTTTTCTATTTATATAAATGGGCTGCAAAAAGAAAACAATTCCATCAGTTTTTCTTAAAATAAAGTTAAGACAATCTAGCCACATAGTATTTCATGGTTCAGAGATCATCTGATCACTGTCCCCACCTTGTCAAAGATGATATGACATAATCCCAGGGTTAGCTCATGTCCAGCCAGCTCTCTGAATAGCTAAATGATTTGGCTGAATTGTCCAGGAGAGGGAACCAAGCTGTCTCATATTCTTTCTTAATCCTAAGCCTAACCCTAAGCCAAAATCTAACCCTAAGTCTAACCCTAAGCCTAAGCCTAAACCTAGCATTTCACGTGTCTGGCTATCTGGCATGCAGTTCACCTGGTTCTGGTCCAAGCTTCTGCTTCATTGTGATTGGAGTCCCCCCGCCCCCCCCAGCTGGGCATCTGCTCTTGTGGCTTGTGGCTGACCAGCACCCCCGGAGGATGCTTTACACCTCCCTGCATCTCCCATCTCTCTTCGCTTACTACATTTAAGCACTGCCGCCACAAGCCCAAGGCCTCATTGGGCCAGTCAGGGTCACTGTATTTCCAGCATTAGGATGTCTGGCAGTCACATGGCTGATGGGCTGGACATCCGGATCTGGGCAGAATCTGTCCGGAACTGACAGTTGCAGACCGAATTTCAGCTTTTATCTGCTGAATGCAGCTTCACAGTTTTTGATAGGTAGTTCACAGACAGTCTGGCCTGAGTCTGAGTGGAGTCACTCATTTAATCAGTCCCTCCAGGAAGTTGCGATGTTGCAAAACAGATGCAACTATTTTTGTAAATTCATTTGTTCTTGCAATGACATAGACAAAGAATAAAGCCTCAAAACATCGCAACTTTCACTGCAACTTTTTGAAAAAGCTGCCGCAAAATCAAGAATTTTAAGCCGCAACAATCAAAAAAGAGGCCCGCGAAATCCTGGAGGGACTGTTCAGTGCACATACCTGTGGATGCAGCCTGCAAACCTACCAGCAAGTATATCCCACCAGCCGGGATACATTATATTACAAGCTGTTATTCTTACCTGTCTACCTCATCATACAGGGAGTTTTAATTTTTAAATCAATGTAATGTGCAATACACTGTAAGATATTGCCGTGCTGTGGGAAAGTGTACCTACAGGCACCATGCAACACTGCACAGATTTACTGCCATTTACTGCATCTGTGAGCTTTAATATAGGTGTCTGTGATAGATATTTCTGTTTAATGCAATTGCTGCTGTATTGAACTGATGCAAACGGACATAAACATTTGCCAAATGCATAAATATATTTATGAAAGAAAACAAAATTAAACACAAATTAAATCCTTCTGTACATAATGTAAGTAACTTGAATGTAGCTTTCCTGCTCTGTGTGTGTGCGTGAGTTTGCGTGGGTTTCCCTGGGTAATCAGTCTGTAGATATGCAGACCAACTTGGCCCCTAAAATTGCCCATAGAGCATGACTGTGTGAGTATGTGCGAGTATGTGTGAGTATATTTGAGTATGTGTGAGTATGTGCCTCGTGATGAACTGGTATTCTGCCCCCCCCCCACTATGTCCTGAGAAAGGCAGGGGTGGATTAGCTGTTCCTGGGTCCCCCTGTCCCCCAGTGCAGTAACTGTGTGGTCACTACACACGGGGCCCCGTCCCACACAAATGTGTGGTTTGAGAGGGGGTGAACACCGCGGCTGGGAATAGGCTCCAGGCCCCTAATTATAATTTTAATGGAATTATCATAAATGAAATATTACTGCTAAATAATATTATTGACTGATATCATTAATTTATTACTGATGTGTGCCAAAGTCCTGCGAAATCAGCTCGTGTAACCTAAAAACCTTCACAGAATGACAGACTGTCATTCCTGTATTTACAGTTTCTGCACCATGATAAATCCACACTGCTGGTGGAAAGCCAAACAGCATAAGTGTCCATTCATACTGTAGCCAGCCAGTGTCAGGAAGACACAGATGATGCAATACTCACTGGTCCAATCAGAACATTCCCCTTTATTCCCTAGTATTTATGGACGCACATTTTTCCTGCAGAACAGAGGTCAGCAATGGAGGCTGTAGGAGTTACAGCTGTGGGAAGGTAACGTTATATATAGATATTCATTTGGGGGGGTGGAGCAGGCAGGAGCGAAAACAAGAATTTATGGGGCTCTTTGTCTCAGCAGAGAAGAAGAGAAGCAGCTCAGGACGGATTTCATGCCTCCTGTTTCGAGCGGCATTTACAGGCCCTCGGACTTCTCATCATGAGCTGCATGTGTCTCTGCAACCAACTGCAGCACTCCCACGTGAAAATGTATCACTACAGGTCACGATGCTCAGTTTTTATTTTTATCATTTGCTAATCTTCATAAAAATATGATGAACCTATGCGGAGCTTCAGGACAGATTGAGGTTTTCACTGGTGCCTCCCTGACGTTTTGAGCAACGCACCTGCAGCTGCACAGTGAGACAGATGTCAGTGATATCGCCCAGGGCTTTTTATGCACGGTGTTGTTTTTGTCTTCTGAACTATGGAAAGTTCCCAGGAAAAAATATAAAAGAAACCGCAGGTTGTTTGGGTGTAATTCCGATTTTCGGTAAGTGACGGGCATGCTTACACACCATTTCACAGAAATGTAAGGCAAGATCTTTGGCAGAAAAGAAAGATGTACATGTAATATGACTGGTATAACCCAGCTCTGCCTGACTGTGGAGAGCTGGTCCTGCTTGGGCACATTCAGACGTTCTCATTAGTGTAAATAATAAACTTGTACAGTATATTAAAGTAATGTTTTTTAAGTTTTTTTTATTTAATCAGCTTGACAAAGAGTATTAAAAGTGCTGAGGGCCAGAGAAGTTTGTTTACATTTGGGAAATGACATGCCAGTGAGTGATGGGGCGATTCAGTACAGGCAGACTGCATCGCCCGCCCCTCCGTAATGGGCCCCGGACTGGCAGGCCCTGACTGAACTGGCTCTGACCCGGAACAGGAACGGGGCTGGATTCCTCCATGCGCTGCACTTTAAACGTGGCATTTGTTTCCTTCCTCCTCTCAAGGTAAATAACGACAACATTTGTGTACAATGTTAAAACTGAAGGCTGAACAATAAAAACTGCACAGAAAGCAAACAGTGCAAATGTGTCTCACCCTGTCTCCCTAAATAAACACCTGGTGCATTCTGGGTACCTACCAGCCCTTGATGTATAAGGTCCATGATGGTGGCTATCAGTGTCTGAATCCCAGGCCATCTCATCCACAGTCAGACGGGCTGTTAAAAACTGTCAGTCTCCTGGGCTCTGGTGCGATGCGGGAGGGGAGACAGCCTGTGAGTGTCCTAAACTCCCCGTTCCTCCAACCACAGCCAGCCAGTGAGCCATGTTCCCTGGCACCCATGCATCTGTTTTGGCATCTGGAGAAGTTAATTAAGCAGAAAAGGAAGTGGGCGGGGGGGATTTATCAACTGCATGTGCACCCCCCTGACATGTCAGCCATGCCCTGTTTAGCGGAGCTGTGTCCCAGGTGAGGCAGCCATGAAGGATGAGAGTGTAGTGCAATACGAACGTAATGCGAGCGTAATGCAAGCAGCATACGCAGTTTGCGGTGCATCCACACTGCATCGGCATGCTCTTTGACCCACCTACACCCCTGGTCATAAGCCTTGTCCTGCTGAACCCCAAGTCTACTCCCTGGAGGGGTACGATCTCACCTCATCACCTAAAACGAATGGGATATTTGGAAGGGGGCGGGGTTTCTATGACACTGGCCTGCAAAGCCTTGACTGCAGCCAAATGGGCGGCGCCAGGCACAGACAGCAATTTGGGCCCCATGGTGCAGAATGGGAGGGGCTGTGTGGCAGAACATGTGACTGCGGCATGCAACACACGTGACAACAGCATGAGGGCTGAGAATGACGGCTCTCCTGGTCCCCCACGGCTCTCACCACTCCAGATTGGCAGAGAGAGATGGAATCTCAGATGTTAAATCAAAACTGGTCTGATCTCCCAACTCACTCTGCTGTGCTCTACACTGGGAGTCACATGTCCCACACACACTCACACATATACACACTCGGCAGACAATACAAGTTTTTCCTCAGAAATGGGGACTGTCTGGCAGGGAGCTGGGAGGGAGCAAAAACATGGACCGTCAGTGGGTCCCTGCGGACCTGGTTGGTAAATACTGAGTTAGAATATTTCATTTTAGGCAAGACACAGTCCTCAGTGTCTGCTAGCTGCTGTCATTATTATTGCAAGTGGTTTATTGCTAGCTGATGTCAGGCATATCCCTGTCTATTTTTGCGAAAACATCACACCTTATGTAATGGATAACAATTATCCACCCACCCACCCATCCATCCATCCATCCATCCATCCATCCATCCATCATCTATCCATCCATCTTCTATAAATATTTCTCCATTCCAGGGTTGTATTAATAATAATAACTGCTTTGTAATATCTGGCATCTTTTTACCACTACAATAGTAACCTTGCTACAAGCTGCAATGTAAATATGTACATATGTAAATACGCATGTAGGTGAGACTCTAAATTCTGGCACAGATTGTCTGCGGATCCTTCACTCTGCGACACATGCGAGCAGTCTGAGGATGACAGGCGG
>JAODLD010000069.1:4324428-4338062 GCA_026781065.1 Mormyrops boulengeri | reverse complement strand
GGAATGGGGGTGGGCACAGTGTTTCACAGCAGCACTGGAGCAGCCAGGGGGGGTTCAGTTAAGAATCGGCCCATTTTGGAGGAGGAGGAGGGAAGACCGGATGTGGGATTGCTGCCAAACTGAAAGGTTGTCCAGGGATGACTCAGCAGAAGTGGGAGGTGGGGGACGGGGCTGATGCAGCTGTCAAACAGGGAGGCTGGAGCGATCGTGGCCAACCCCAGCCGGGGGGGTGATATAATGCATGCAATCCAGCTAAGTGCTGCCACATAATTCCATTCCAGGAATGAGACGGAGTGCCGTGCACGCTCCAATCACAGGCGGCCGTTAGGAATCCGACTTCACCCCACTGCAGTGCACCCCCCCCCGATAATGTTGGATGAAATGGTCTTAGCAGTGTGCTTGCGATGGAGGGGCAACCCTAACCCTGCAGCATGATGCTCAGTGTGAGTCTCAGAGATGCAGGCAGGACTATCTTGGGTGGGGTTCAATCACACCCCCTGCACCTGATTTCATTGCCAACCCCCCCCTCAGTAAACCTGGCCAGTCCCCGGCATCCATCCGAACTCCACTCACAACAAATTATTCTCCCTGTCATCCATATACACTTCATTACCTTTTCAATTTTCATATTTCTCCTGAAAAGGGAAACTCATCCCCAAATCAAGGAGCAGGTCCGGTTCTCATCCACGGGCCAAGTGGCCCTGTGTTGTGTCCTAACCCGACTGGCTTTTCTAATATTATTCCCAGTATGCCTTATATTCCTAATCTAGCTGCAAACATGCCCCTCAATTTGCAGGTATAGTTTTATGACCTCTTAATAATTCTCTCGGCTGTCAATGCCACAAAAGAATAACCTCTGGCTGGTTATGTAGCCGATCTCTAACCTCTGTATTCTGCGACAGCTCATTTTCTCAGTCATCGGGAATCCATAAAGCTGCATGCTGGGTCCCTTACCGTCGAGTGCTGAAGAGCGTAAATTCATCCGGGCCCCGTTTATTGTCCGCATGCAGCCCACCATCTGCGTTTGTCAGGGAGAAGCCTTTGGGGGAACTGAGTGTGTCTGTCGACGGGAACGGCATAATGAAGGCAGCTGTGCGTAGCGTCATGCCAGCGTTTAGGTAACCAGAATACAAACAGGTCCCGTGATATACAAATGTATTTACTAGCATTGTTTGTCAGAGTGTGTTTTACCATCAAGCACTGCCCTGGACAGCTATAGAAAAAGCTTGATAGCTCACACTAAAAGGGTGAGCAGAGCAGGGGAAAAAAAATCACCCAGGGTCCTCCACTCCACTGGAAACCTCTCACTTAATTAGTTCGTTAATTTTCCTTTGGGAGGTGATTAGGCCCCAAGAATAGATAAGCTGCCTTCCCTCAGAGGAATTTGGAAAACAAAAGGATGAGATAAAAGGCTGTCAGGACCATAGGCTTCCATCAGACACGTGCCGTTGGCTCATGCGAAAGGGTCATGCAGGCTCGAGTCGTTATTTACCTGTCATGTGATGCGGCACACTAAATAACAGCCTAAATGGTGTTGCGGGTAGGCGGATGACACATAGGGCAGGCGAGTGCAAGGCATTCTGGCCCAATGGCGATTTCTCCTTGGGCTGAAACGGAGCTAACAGGCATTATGGCCTACTATGAAGAACAGAGAGCATTATGGGAGAGTTTAATGCATTTAGAGCTGTAACCATGCCGAGGAATGGTGAACCTACTGTAGTGCCTTTCAGTTACCTTTCTGTGCACCAGTAAAACTGAGCCCCTGGCCTTTCAGAAACTGTGTCCTTCTTATTTTTCTCTCCCCTGGAAAAGATGGTATGCTTGGTATGCATTTTGCCACAACTGAAAAGTAGCAGGAGTCAGGCAAAAGCTGTAGTTGCTAACCTGTGACTCTGCAGCCTGGTATAGATTGAGTTTGGGCACAAACAGGCATAAGGATGTTTGTGTGGTCAAACAAAAAGGTGTATTGAAAGACAGGTGAACATCAAAGAAGGTACAGGGATCAGGGGTCAGTACAGGGAATCTCCCACATTCATCATGATTTATTTAAAATCTGTCCTTGTTGCACTTATAATGCATTTTTTTGAGATTTCAGTTTCCCATATAAGTTCACCTTGAAGGCTGAAACTTCCTGCCGTTTAACTTTTGTCAATTTTGTCATGATCATAAATTATAATACAGGCACTCCTTACTTAACAACTGAGTCCTGTTCCTACGGCTAGGTCGTTAAGCAAATTGGTCGTTAAGCGAGGAGCCACCCCTTACTGATAATTCAAGCATAAGAATAAGAATTTGCATACTGTAAATAACTGCGGGAACGAGACTGAGACCGAGGAATGGTGACGCGAGATGCTCGGCGCTGACATGCCGCGCTGCTGTTTATACGACTGAAGTTCTCCTACAGCGTACAATACCGACTGGTCGGAGAGCTGGTCGTAAGTCCAGGTGGTCGTTAGACAGGTAGGTCGTTAAGTGAGGTGTGTCTGTAATTCAAAAATATAATATTTTTGACTAATAACACAATTTATTATTATTACTACTGACGTATTAAATAAATAAAAACATTAATAGACTATGATGGAATCGTAGATGTAATTTATTATATTATTATTCTTACATTGCTTCTGGGATCCTAAAAATAAACAGATATGAAAAAGAACAATGGTAACCCATCCCACATAGGCTAAATAACAGCCATAGATGTTACATGAACAGAGTGTTTATATAAAACTGAGCTCGATTTCATCATTCATGAGCAAAATGACAGTTCTGCCTGTTTGCTGAGTTGCTTCTCTACAGGTTTGTGGTGGTACCACCTGTGTCCTCTGGAGTATCAGAATGTTGACGACTATCAGAGGTTTGAGAAGCTCTCCTGTGGCCCAGGATCTGACAAGCCAAATCCTTCTGGGTGTTTTTTTCCCACCGTTGTGACTGGGGCAAAGTGACAAGTGACTCTCCCCTGGTACTGGGCCTGGCCAGTCACAGTGTCGGGCATCTAACAAGCTCTGACCCCAAGTTTCGTCAAGCTCAGTCCCCCCGGGACAAGTTGGGCCTGCTGATGGCACTCGGGGCTCCCTGGGGGAGTCTTACTGACAAGTAGCAGGCCTGAGACCAATGAGCAGGGGCTGGGCAGTATAAATCGATAAAAATGTGTCCTTCAAAGCACATGCCAGGAAACGGCCAGGAGCCGGCCCTCTCTCTCTCTTAAGCAGAGCATCAGCCTTTTCTCTAACACAGTGTTTCCCAATCCAGTCCTTGTGGACCTGCAGACTCCCAGGGTAAGGAGCCAAAATGTGGACCAACTGACAGGGAGCTGGGAGGGAGCAAAAATGTGGACTGTCTGTGGGTCCCCAAGGACTGGGTTTAGAAACACTGCTCTAACGCAGAGAAGACTGATCATTAAAAAAAGAAATTGCATTGAAATTTCCAAGCATTCTAAAGGGCACAGAAACACAGTCTATTTCTCGTATTATGCTGTTTTTGGTTTCTTTCTTCTAAGTCTCATCCTAAGTCCGTTCCTAAGCCTTCTTCATACGAAGCACAGCAATCTCAGCAAGATAACCGCTTTGCTTCTGCTTCCACAGGGACAGGTGCGACCCCAGCGAGTCTCTCATCATGGAGCACCAGATAACACCATCGTGGGTCAAATTAGCGTGAGTAATTACTAATCTCTTCTCATTATAAGCATCGGTAACTGCAGACTCCATAAGAACTCAGGTCAATATTCCGGTTCATCGCTAAACACCTCTCTTCTTCCCCCCAGTCAGGCTAACGGACAGCTGGTTGGTTGCCGACCAGCAGGGATGATGGCCCGTCTGCGTCTCGGCCCCCAAACACCAAGTGAGGTCTCCCTGCCCCTGGTAAGAGCTTGGGAAAGCAGGTCGGCCTGTCCACCAGGAGCCTCTACATCTACATACTTTCTCTCTTCACCTTCTGTTCCCTGCTGCCAGAGGCGGAAGTTCAAGTCCAGAAAGTAGAAATCCAGACCAAGATTTTGTTTCAACCAACCAGTTATCTGTGACTTTTTACACTTAACTGGTTGGTTGGAGCAAAATCTTGGTCTGGATTTTTACTTTTTGAACCTGAACTTTGTACCTCTGCCTGCTGCCATCTGGCTGTACCTGTCCTGCTTACCACTTGAACCACTGGTGACAGCTGACCATGTTGGGAATTTTTGTAGAACATCAAATTTTCTGTTCCGAAGTGCAATCTCACGCACATCGCAAGAGGTCAGCTAGTTCCAGAAAATGGGCCTGTGTTTTGGACCTTCCTCAGCATCATAGTCGGTCAATTCGACACCAGCAGCTGCTCTTATTCGAAGCTCCTTTGGGCCTTTTGCTTGGTTCCTGCATCCCTGCACTGAACCACATCTCTCAGTGTACAGCCCTGTGCTTATTTTTTTAATGGCGCTTTAATAATGCATGATGAGGCCTGGCTCAGCCGCATTAACAATCTCGCTTTAATGAAACCAATTTCTTTAAATAAACGTACTTTGTCAATAAATTCCTCCGAGCAGCATGCCCACGCATGGGCTCCCTGCTGTGCCGCACCTTCTGATTGGAGGGGATAGAAATGGGCGGGGCTTCCCACACCGATAATCCGGCGGTCACACTCCCTCTAGTCGCACTCCCTCACAGCAGGCCATGACAGGAGGAGCAGGACACTAAACCTCACCGTGTTTACGGGCGATAAGGAACACTTAGTGTTGAGTTAAGGATTCACTGTGTGTCAGCTAATTGAATAATGGCTCTTTTTAAGGCCTCAGAGATTACAGGCCAGGGGCCTTGTGCCTGGACAGTTGCCTCCTGATCTGTGTTATCGGCATATTGGCCGCACTATGGGCACAGACGGCACCTCCGAGGGCATAGATTCCCGTTGTCTCATCAGGGGCTGGTCAGTAGGTGCATGGGGGGGGTTACAGGAAGTGGCCTGCCAAAGGGCGACTCACGTTACAGTCCCCCCCGAAGGTCGCCCACTTTGCCTGATCAGCGGCAGCAGGTCGTTAGTGCCTCTAATAGACCTCCAGGTCATTAAAAGGATTCGATTAACTGACTTTGTGCTACAGATTACGTTTCTGTGGTGCTGCTTGCTGGAAATGTGGTCATAATTCACTGGCGGTTTATTTGAAACGTGGCCTCGCGCCACATAAATCACACGCGCGGAGAGAAGCTTCAGTCGCCAGAGCGGTGCTTGCTTTAATGCTGACACCAGCTCACCGCTGCCCATGGGCTCTCTAACTGATGGAGACTTTGAGGCCAGGAAATTGTCCTTGTATTTTATTCATGGAAAAGTGATGGGCAAGACATGTCTAGGGGTGGGGTGGTACGATAGCCCACAAAATACTCATGGGGAAGGAATTATTCCGCAGAACCCATGCAGTCCTAACAGAAAAAAATGTGTTCCTTCATCCTTATCCCTTGGTGCAGCAGGTAAGTGAATGGAATTTTAATGAATGGTTTTAGCCCCCCCGACCACCCCTGCTGTAAAATAAAATACAGCTGCCCATGCATTCAAGTCCGGCCATCGAACGCATTTCAAATCAAAGTCGCCTTGGTGACGGGTGACGGAAGGGATTCTGTGATTAAAACTTACATTTCTTAAAGCTGAAAGTGTTTTTTTCCTTATTTTGCTGAGGAAAGGTTCTACATTGATTTTCCGGAGTGTAATAATAGCATCCAGTGAGCATTTGTGCCTACATGCTGCTAGACGATTGTACAGAAATGGAAACCTCACCCAGAGTGGGCGGGACGAGGGGAAGGAGGACGCATGAGTGCATTTGTTCCCCCCCTACCTGGGGCAGGTAGCGATGGAAAACTGTAGCTAGGTCCAACTTCGGCGGCTTATCGTCCTCCACTAATCTCCACCTCGCCGTCTGTCGGCACCCGAAAGCGCCCCTTCATTTCACTGGGATTAATTTCTCTGCCTTTTATTGATGCTTGAAGAAGTCTGCACTTTGCATACTGATGAAAAAATCGCAGTAAACAATTAATGATGTAGCTCACGGCAAGGCAGTGGTTCAATGCAAGGGGAAGATTTTTCCAGATAGCACAAAAGGGTGAAGCCAGGATAGAAATGCTCCACCTAATTAACACTATGGCCTAAAAAGGCTGGATATGACAAAAAAATAAACATCGTGATCAGTGTCACAAGGCTTTGAGGAAGGCAGGTGAGACCTAGATAATCAAAATTCATTAAAAAACCCATGGCCAGTCCATCCAGGGTCAGGAACTGAAATGTGAGGAAGTAACATGAGTAAAGAACTTATTAGATGGATAAGAGATCAAATCTGAATAATAAGCATCCAAATATAAGAGGCAGGTAATCAAATGAAAAAGGACAGTAACAGTCTATGACAGGACCGACTCACAGCAAAACAGCATCATGCAAACGGTGTACAGACGGTAACAAGGCTTCCATAGAAAATGACTCTCATGTCATAAGAGACATGAGAGTCATCCAACACGATGTCACTCTCCAGGTTGGATCACTGATGTTGTCTCATGGTTTGCTAGTAACTTAGGGGTACTGATAGATGACCCCATGGCAAGAAGGTCAGAGCTCATCTACCAGCAGCTCAACGCAGCTCCATCTCAGGCCTTGATTGCTGTAATTTATTACTGTCAGGACTGCCAGCCTGCGCTGTAAACTTACTGCAGCAGCGCATCTGTTATTCAGTCACAGATATTCTCTCATGTTTCAGCTCTTCCCCTCTGCACTGGCTCCCTGTAGTTCAGGTTTGTGAAAAGAGCTGCAAATGGAACGGCAGCTATCTGTGGAGTCATTCATCAACTCCCATGTTCCATATCACCTTCTACTGACGGCAAGTGAACGTCATCCGCTGATTCCTCCAGCCCATGAATGCAAGTCTCATACAACAGTGTTTTTCATTTTGCGGTTCCTCAATGGTGGAACGAGCTACCCAACTGCATCTGGACTGCAAAGTCCCTCATGATCTTCAAGAAATGGCTCAACTCTTTTGGGAACACCTCAACTAACCTTTGATCTTCATAAATCTTCACTGATCCATCTATTGAAATGATTTCACCAGGCATTTCTGTAGACTTAGTTCCTGTTAGTTTCTCTTGGTGTATTTGAATTTGAATTTCTGATCTCAGATTCTGACAGCATTTTATATATCCTATGCTCCACTACTGTTTTGCATCGCTTACTGCTTACTGGCTGGAAGCTTACCCTAGCCGCACTCTGACCGAAGATGACACCTTCACAGTCAACTTGGAGTCGGGGGTGATCAATGTTGATGTTTGACCTCACTTCGCCCCTCCAGTGAAGAGGGTGCATCATCCACTGAAGCAGGAGGGGAGGGGGATCTGACAGGATGAGCCAGCCGGTGAGTTAGGGGCTTTGTTAGTGGGTGTTTTGGGAGCCCCTGACCAGCCATGTCTGAGCTCCTTAAACATGGCCTAAACAGCACCTTACATCTGCATTCAAACCCTCTCGTTATGTAACAACAAATGGCTAATAAGATAACTTCACTTCAGGGTTTATTATTGTCCTAAATAGGCATCAGGCATGAACAAATACAGGAGAAACTTCACTCTGTGGTTGTTTTAATTAAACAGCTCTAGCCTTGCCTCACAGATGAACATTTTCCCATGCTATGTCACAAATGTGGGGCAAGCAAGGTCACCGTCATCGGCAAACGAGACGACAGGGGCAGATGGGCATGTGAATAACAGCTCTCTGGTTCTGCCTGGAGAAACACCCTGCTATATTTACCGTACTCCTCTGGGGCTCCGTCAGCTTTCCAGACCTTAAATGTTGTAAAACTATAGTTGAGCAAAAGTTATAATCTCCTATCTCTCCCCGCAGTGTCATGTGATAAGATGCCCAATAAGACTTTCTGTCTAATTCGTTGTCAGCATTTCAAAAGTGCTCATATTGCAGAAGAATTGTCATGTTTGTGCTTTTATGTTAAAGAATACTGCAATCAGATCCTTACCGAGGTATGGGAGACAAGCTGTCCCAGAAGGCAGTGGGGCTGGCCGCTTCTCTGATCCCTTCTGCATGCCCTCCTGCCATCATTCTTTTAGAGCAGTGTTCCCCAGTCCTTTGGGACTTACAGAGAGTCCATGTTTTCGCTCCCTCGTAGCCCCCAATGGCAGCAAAAATGTGGACTGTCTGTGGGTCCCCGAGGACTGGTTTGGGAAAAGCTGCTTTAGTGATTGAAGTTTGAGCCATGGACAGCAGACATCCCTGGGGCCCACAGCCCCCACCAGCCACTGCTGGCCACCCTCCCCAGTTTTGACACAGGAAGCGTGGCTCACCATGCGGCCTCGCCCCACCGGAGATGGGGCGCACGCCACTGCGCCAAGCATATAATTATGTGCCAGGACCGGCGCTTCTGAAAATACACTCCCATCTGTCAGGCGGCACGCTAAACGGGAGACTGAAGGCCAGCTAATTCTACAGGGCTTCCACTCCTGCATCGCAGGGGACATGGAGTAGCTGTTAGACAGCCAGAGCAAAAACTGCCCGCCTGGCCTTCACTCAGGAGCATGACAGACGTGGAAGGTCCATGGGTACTGTGAGCAAAAACTTCTTTTGAATAACAAAAGAACTGCATGAGCTAAATGTAGAAGCTGACAGCCATCAGGTTCAGAACCGCTAAACCCCTCCTTTCACCTGTTCTTTGGTGCAGTCACTAAAAATCCGCCCCCAGAGAGGGAAAATCCACGTATTATGAAGCCAGGTGTGTTACAGCCACATTCCTCACGGGATATCAAACGCATCGATTCCACATACTCCCTCCACAAACCCATTTTTTCTTCACCCACAGATGAAAGCACATACGGGGGGCCTGAACTTTCCCGAATGAAGATTTTGCAGAATATGTAATATCCATATCCCACCTGCTCACCCCGTTGGATGGAGCAGATCACGTTTACGTCGAGTTAAGCGGGCTGATGTTTCACGTCAGATCGATATGATGGGCTGCGCGTTAATGGCGCTCTTCTGGGTCTCGCGACTAAGCTGCTCATGCGCAGAGCTGGTTCCAGTGCCGTGCCCTTGATTTGCCCTAGAGGAACGCTGAGGTTTGTACGGCTGGAAAAGGAGGCTGTTTGAACTATACTAGCTGAGAGTCATTTTTCTCAGTGAAAGCAAGGACTAGTGGAGATAATTTCCCATCTTAAAGGGGTGGATTTGAGGAAAGAGGAAAGATAACAAATAATAAGCAATAAACAACTTCAGTCTCAAGTGGTATTATATATATACACACACACACACACACACACACACACACACACACACACACACACACACACATATGTACACACACAGACCAGGCAGGACGAAAACATTTATTAATTTCTATTAAATTCTATGCATCAGGTACACTTGCTTTCCAAAAGTGGACCATCAGAAAACTGAAACCAAACTGAAACCAAACTGAAACCAAAGCAAGGTAATTGTTGTTGTTAAAGGCTTTATGTGATGGGGCTGTAATTGTTTCCATCTGAATACCTGCACCACGTTTTACAGCACCAAAGGAATTCTCATTCTCAAGTGTGCATTGCACTGCTGTCGTTCACCATCCGTGTAACTGCAATATATTAACCTGCACAGTGTTCTGAAACGCAATCCCCGATAAACAGCTCGACATCCTAATGCTGTGAAGCTCTAGTCAAATTCTAATGGTAAACAGGTTGTTTATCTCCTGGTAAACATTAAGAGCGATTCACAGCTCAGACCAGCCTCATTTTTGTGTCTCAGTACCTCTTGGGAGCCACGGTACAAATGTGACAACAGACAGACACAAACATGCACTAAATACATGAGGCTCTCACAGCATCTATTTTTTTATTCCCATTGCAATGAATCATATTCTTACATCAAAAAAATATTTGAGAGGGAATTATAGCCAGTGGGTATAAGACCTCTCATTCCAAGAAAATCCTGCACTAAAGCACCGTCATCGACTGGCCAGCCTTCAGTTGATGCAGTATTGACCTCGGCCACTGCTTGTGGCTGGCCACACCGGCCCTTTAAAATGAGCGAGAAGAAGGAAAGAGAGAATCAAACAAACTAGTCAGTTTCACTTTTTAAACACTTTCAGAGGCAGGTACATAAGGACAGCAATTTCTGTGCAATTCAGGGGGAAGAGATCAGGATGAGAACAAAAGACCAGGTCTGATGCAGAGACAGAAATTTGGGCTACAGACCATCCAGTAGGAATACTTCATAAGCTTAATGTACCGGAATAATTCATACCAGGCAATAGCAATATTAAACAACATGGATACAACCAGGGTTAGCCACAGGAGGACAAATAACAATGGGCAAATGGAAACCTGGATGGGAGGTGGGCGGCTGGGGAGGGGGGCTGAGTGCATTACTGCCGCCCGTTTGACATGAGGCCGTGAAGGTATCAGTAATCAAAGCCGCTAGCGGGGCTTCTGCGATAAGAACGGGACTGGGTAATTGGGAGGAATGAATACTCCCCCCCCCCCCCACACAGCCGGATGAAACACAGAATGAGGAAATATATCAGGAAGGAACTCACTGATGGATGATCCACTCTGCAGCCTCTGTGGGACCATGACTATCCCCCTCTGGGGCTGCCATTGGGTCCTGGGGGGGAGGGGGGGTGCACATGCAGGGGTGAGGTAAGGTGACAAGCCCATTCATGTTCAGACATGCTACAATCCGGCATCTTGGAAACAGCATCATGCATGACATATGACATCATAATCATGCTAGACAGCGACATACAGATAGCAGTCGAATCAAATCTGCAGACCACAGAAGATTATCTTCCTCACAATGGACTCACACTGAGCACAGCCTCTGAGCTCTGTGTTCTTAAGCAGCATGCGTATGTGTAACTCAGAAGATTTTGTGGGTCTGTCCACTATTTCTTGAGAAAAAATCCTATTCATGATTCAGGATCTTGAATCTGAATCTTAAGCTTTTTCAATAATTAATATGTAATGTATAATAAAAACTGACCTCCCTATGTAAATGTATCTTGGCAGAGCAATGAAATGACGTGTTTGGTGTGAGGTGCACTGGAGAGGCTCATAATGGAAAGGGCTACCAGGCTGAATGAGGAGCCACACACTGGAAACAGGAGTCAGATGACTTAGTTTATTTATCCCACTCTACTTGTCCTGTTCATCGACAGAAACATATTTCACACTGCAGAATGAAACAAAACAACAATGTGAAATGTGGATTGTTATTCGCCAGGGTAATAGAATAGATTGATTTAGCATTTTTTTGGTGCATGTGTTTGTTTTTAAAATCCTGAAAGACCAAACTGACATTTAGAGTTGACTCTTGTGCAAAACACAAATGAGACGGCTAGCTGAATAAAGACTCCGATCACGAGCTTAGCCGTGTGGCACAGCATACCTAAAGATGGAAAAAGACCAATAGAATGAGAAGTGCAAAGGGCATGCACGTGTCTGTGATCTCAGTGACCTTCGTGTCCATAGATTAGCACCAGGGGATAACATATTCTTCATTTTACAGCCCTCTTGTGAGTGATGTATAGTAGTTAGCCTTGTGCTGCATCTGGACACATCGCACCGTAATGATTTTTGACAACATGACCCAGAGTTTCCCCTCGCCCATCATGTACTAGCCGCCTGGAATCAAGATAGCTGAAGGCTGCCCATGCTCCCATGGCCCTTGGGGTGTAAATGAAGGCCTGGGGGGGGGGGGGGGTGTATTTGGGACAGATTTCCTGCTCAAGCAGCTGAGGATTATCTGCGTGCGAAACCTCTTCTTGGAGTACGTTTGGGTTTGAATTTAACAGAAATGAATACAACTACTGAACCAAAAGTGATCTTGAATGACCATCATCCTAGTGAGATGGTCAGATACACGATGGACCCCAGACACAATTCCAAGCGGCTGCTTCCAACATCTTCCCGGTGTGATGGTGTGGGCGGAAGCTCGGAGCAGACATACTATAGCAGGAAGCCGGGCCGTACGTGACACGCCTGCGAATAATCGACGGCGCCATTCCATAGGCCACATGGGGAACATCTGTTCACAGAGACATGCTGAGCTGCGGGGGTGGCGGCACCGATCTTTCTGTGACGTGATGGATGTCGTGGAACTATCAGCTGGAGGGAAGAGGCACCTCACACTTGCTGTTTCTGCATCACTCTGCTCTGTTATTTATTTATATTACTTTATGCTACTGTCATGGGGGGCATCTGCAGAGTGGCAGCTAATGTAAGTGTCACTTATGTGGTCAGTCTGGTTAAGGAGACATTTCCTGCAGCGTTACGCTGTATCTCATGACCAAAACTCCAGTCTCCATTCACATGACCTGCAGATTCCATTATTTCCCTTAAATTGTAATGCATGTTCCAATCAGCGCAATGTCAGAGGTCAGACCACAGGAAACGGCTTCTGAATCTGCAGGCACTTGCCCAATGGGAGTGACCCTGTCGGGGGTCCAAATGGCCAGGTTCTGTGATACCCGGTCCACTGACATTATAGCGCCTGCAAATAAGCAATGACACCCTCAACGGAAACAAAACAGAAATCTTTAGTGAGAGGTTGTCCTTCAGCCGTTGTTGAGTGAGTCTCACTGTACAGGCACCTGCTGTGCCCAGACCGACACCAACTATTTCATCAATTTTTTTATCACTCATAGAAAACCAACAGTTCTGGGCCAGCGTTCCAGACACAGCACAGTATCAAAAATAAGGGAGACCTCAATAATACTGTAATTTGTAAACATCGTTAAGACTTACTTTATTTTTTCCTTAGTTATGAGGCCAAAAGCGACAGTTGGAGCCCGGCTACGGCCGTCCGTGCCAGCTGACTGTCGAGACACGGCGGAGATTACAGCTTAACACTCCCCGCTATATGGACGGCCTCCAAATCTGGCGTAATTACACTCTGGGAGGGGTTCCTGCCCATAATGTATTTCTAACATTCTCTCTGTGCTTTCTGTGGACCGCCCCCCCCCCCCCACAGAGGTTTGTCTGTCACCCTAAGTGTTTATTATGTGTAGATAATATGTCCATTGTTCTGCTATTTTTCAAAACCAAATGGCACAAGAGAAATGACTGCAATCACATCAACCACACTAAGTGACAAGGACATAAAAGATCGACTCATCTGATTTTGACAGAAGGATGCCTGGCGATACCGTCAATGCGTGGGAAAAGATTTTTTTTCGTAAACATGACGCTCCAGAACACATACACACCTAGAATACTTACATATAAATACGCTCGATTAAAACTTTGATAACCCATCAGACACACTAATGCATCTCCACCTCTGTGTATGTCACTCTGTTAACGCCTTCCTTCCAGAGTGCGAGCCTCGCGGCCTAGATGTACTGTAGAAGTGTGACCCTGACTCATGTAGAAACCAGAGAAATTTCCAGAGGTGCCATGGGGGTCACAGAGTAAGCAGGTTTCTATCTCTTATGCTAGTCAGGCGTAAATAACCAACAGGTCAAAGCGGGTGACTCTGATGTTATCGTGGCGTTATTGTGATTTCAACTAAAAAAATATGACCGGGAGGTTAAAAAAAAAAAAAAAAAAAAAAAAACACAAAAGGTGGGGTTGCGTAAAAAAAAAATGATACCAAGGTAAAGCTGCTTTGGAAACATTTGGTGTTATGTTTTTGAGAAGAACGCATTT
>JAODLD010000069.1:4305504-4322796 GCA_026781065.1 Mormyrops boulengeri | reverse complement strand
ATACACAGAGGCATAGACACACACACACAGTTTACAGAGTTTGTACTCCATTCGGGTGCACTCCCTTCACTGCTGGACACTGATGCTGAATGGGATGCTACTTAAACACGGTCATGTTTATTGAAGGTGTCCTGCCCCTGCTTTTCAGAGTGCTATGATGGAATGACGATACTTTAAGTAGGCAGGCCCACTCCAGCATTTAAAGCGTAAGCGTATCTAATTTCATCTGCAATCAGTGCCTGCTTCATCAACCAAGGATCCTACACAGCCAGGGAGGGCAGATGTGTCAAGCTCAGATACAGACGAACGAGCGATGCGCCCTCTAAGCTTTTCTCTCCTTTTCCATGCTTTGGGAGAATATCATCAGTAAAACGTCATTACATAACATCACATAGCCTTTGCAGTTCCTCGCATCAAAATGTCAGAAATAAGCCTTCGGTATCTGAAAGCAAAATGTCATTCCTTCATTTACAGGATACAAATCCTCGATCTGCTAAAAACACATTGCGATACAAGCAAAAAATAATAAGTCACCGGTCACAAAATCAGCAGCCCAGAAAATACAAATAATTCACTGAATAAACTAATTCCAGCGCGGTCGCCTTACACCTCCAAGGTCGGGGCTGAAACTGTCATATCAGGATTTTTCATATTAAACAACTGAAAAATATATAATATTACTTGTGACAAACATACTGTTATACTAACACAAAATAATGCGCCCAATCACAAAAGCAGCGGTTCAGGAAAAAAACACATTTTCACTGGATAAAGCGATACCTTAGCGAATCTACTACAGCACATGTGCTACTTTTGGTCACTCCAGGAACTTTTTAAATTACGTTCTATCTAACCTCGTGGCTGCTTTGCACCTTCTTTCTGCCATGAAGTTTCTTCCACCCAAAGCTCCGGCCAGCTATGGGGAAAACGCAGAAGTCGTATGCCCTCTGTGGACTGAATCCAGCATAACAGGTGCATTTCTACAGGAAGTGTTACAAAATGGAGCGGAATATGGAGCCAAGGGCCAAGCTAAGAAAACTGTTTTGTTTTGAGGTGACAGAATGTCATTCTTAGAGTGTCAGCTTACTGTTCTTTCAGGAGACACGTGCTGTTTGCCAATGTTTACCTGGCCTTCGTCCCTCCTTTTTGAAATAGCACTCTGTATGACCGTACTCTCTGTCTCACACAAAGTGCTTTTCACTTTGGACATCTTGTCTATCTTAGAATCAATTTCTATATTTATATATCGCTTCCAGCAGTGTATCTGAAAGTGCAGCAAGAGTCCACAATCTTTTAGGAAGGATTAAAAAAATGTATAATAATTAGTTGTCTGTGCTGAACCGAAGACGCAGTACGGAAAACACACCCTCTCATTGACGAAGACAAATACGTCATTAGGGTTTTCTAGAAAGTACCGGCAACATCACATCCTCTCACCTGGCCACAGAATGGGCTCAGCCTAGCACCTTAGCACTGTGCCTCTGCCATCAGGGAAACGGGCAAAGGCAGTTTGCCTGGTGAGAGGCGGAGTGTCAGCAAGGGGGCGGCTTTTTTGGCGCCGTGTCAGCATCGCCATGGTGATTGAGCACCAGCCTCTGGGCCAACAAGTGGTGCTGAAAACCAGATGAGCTGAATACACTGCTGTCCTGTTAGAGTTTAAACAGGGTCAATCGGGTGTATTTACGGGAAAATGGAGGAAGTGCAAAGTGCTCAGAGTGGGGTGCGGAGTTACATTGCATCCTTTTTACTTTGACCACAGTGTCCTGTATCATGGCCGATGCTCCCCCCCGGCTAGAGTGAAACTCTCTGTCAGGTCAGATACGCCCATGGGGCTTGAATACACATCCATTATCTGAATGCCGGTGGTCAGCTTTGCACTGTGGTGTCTGACGTCAAAGATGGGACCCAGAGGTGGCGATTACATTATATGAGATAAAGCAGAAAAAAGTCTTTTAGAAGTGGATTCCTAGGGTGTCTGGCTAGAAGAACGGTGTCAGGCCTCCAAGGGGAGCAAAGAAGCCAAACGGCGTCCCTCTATTACGCCCGTTGGTCGGCTGCTATAAACTCATTTTTTTGGATGATCGTGGGAATAAAATATGGAGCCAAGGTGGAAACCTAAGTGGGGAAACTAGGCGAAGAGATGATGGAACACAGGTCACTAGGATCTCGCCTTGTAGAAGTGAAATGAAACGGATTAAGGGCACTCATTTTTGGAGTTTCAGCCCTGCACTTCTAGCTGACAATATGTGACTTTCAATGGCCTGTACTAATGAAGAGAGATCTGATTAACCTTTTCTTTTGGAGAGACTCATGGGCAGAAAGTCGTCTCTGTAGCCGCCTGGTTTATTCATTTCCCTCCTTCTCACTGTATTTACCTCAGAAGGTCCCAAACAGTCGATGATATATAACCATGTCACTTAATCTTGTAACACCTCGGGTGTCTGCGCAGTTAAATGAGGACAGACTATGCTGAACAGGGAAGCCTCCAACTTGATATTTCTATGTGCCAGACGATAGCTATGGAAGCTAACAGTGATTCCTACACATAAGACACAGTAGCAATACCAGTATATCCACCATACCCACAGGCAGATCGCTATTGGTGTCAGAGACTTCGTGCGCTATTCAAAGACAAACTCATCAAATCTCAGGTGCCATTTTGGATGAAAAAACACAATCAACTTCCCGAACATGGTCTGTTGCGGCTACACTTGGCCTGTCATTACGCAATTACAGATGTGGTTATAGTGGTCAGAGCCTGGTGTTACCCTTATGTAAGCTGACAGCCAGCGCTAATGGAAAGGGCAGCCGTCCAAGACATATGGCAACAGCTACTCGTGAGAGGGGACCAAACAAGGCGATTTTGACAATTTTGACGAAAATGTGACACAAACGGTAGGTTTTATGGCAGAACTGCATAGTCTACGCAAGCATCAATTTCAAGACATTCAGCGGCAGGACAATCTGAAATGAGCTCCCCAAGAACTCCAAAGCCAAAAAAGCTGAACAGAAAGGAAATTCATCTACTTTTCAAAAGGTCAAATTAAGCTAAAAGGACTGCTGCGTGCTTTACTTTTGTGTAAATCCCCAGAGGACACCCGCATTTCAGTCCTTAAGCCAGACCTCACTTTCTGCACAGGGACATTATTAAATGGTTGCCGTGATGTTATACAGTACACGCATGTAACCATTTGAGAAACATCCTGCCTGATGCGGTGTGTAATCAGCAGGATATGCAGTGGAAAGCTGCAGTTTTATCTGCAGCCCGCTGCTGCGTCGCTGTGCTGCACATCGCCATAAATCAAGGGCCGAGCTGCGTGTCACCGCGATTCACGGGAGCAAACATCTCTAATCAAGTAACCCCCCCCCACTTTTGTCCAAAGTATCAGACATTTTTGAGATTTAATGGGAGACTTATAAAAAGCTGAAGTAGCTGCATGCAATATTTCCACAGCAACTGTAGGGCAGTACAATGCAAATAAATTGGGGAGGGTGCGACTTTGCAGAGCGTCTGTTCCACTGAGTAATAGGTTTGCACCTAATGATTAAAAATAACGACAGGCCAAATGGATCAGTTTAATCACAAGGTCAGCTGAGATTCTTATATAGGTTTGGGTTGGTTAATTGTTAGTCAGATAGGTAGATTACTGCATTTGATGAGCAAGAGTACTTACATTTGCAGTTACAGGCAAGACTGCAAGATGTACTTTGACTGTGAAAAGATCCTCCCCTTTAAGGAGCTAATTAGACTTTCATTTTCTAATATTACAACGAGAATATGTCGGCACAGATTTCGTCTGCTCCATTTTTTGTATTTGGGTGAAGGGGCACATGTGAAGTCACCTTTTCCCTGGATTCCTGCACTTCTCTGGGCGACTTTCTCTCCATCTCTCTCTATCTGCCTGCTTTTCCCCATCCCAGATGTCCAAGGTGAGAACAGCATCTGCATTACGAGGCGTTTGATCCCCCCCAAGATGGAGCCCATTGTTCACACGTTGATTATCTTTTTACGCATGTGCTTTGGCTTTCGCCGCTATTAGAGAATAAATAGGATTAGGCTATAAATTTTGTCTGCGCATTTGTTGTAATGCAAACAGAACTGGGTACATTAAAGGGAGAGAAAACATTCTCAGTATGACAGTATTAATTACGTGTGGTGGGGCCAAATGGGAAGGTTAAGATGATCACCACAACAAACACAGCATGAGTGTTTCCTTTGTGCATCTCTAATGACCTTGTTAGTTTATCTTCTCTTATATTGCGCCGGACGTGTTGTTTGTCCAAGAGGGAGCAGAAACGTCAGGGGCGTTCGCTCATTAACCGAGGTGCTGCTTGTGGTTTTAAAGGTATAAGCTTGATGACTAAGCGAGCTGTTAGAGTGAATGGTGAAAATGACGATCCAGCTTACAGTAGACGCTTGTATGGAGAGTGCAAGTCCGAGAATGCACGTCTTTGTACAGGGAAAGCACTCCGGCGCAAACTGAATGGTTGGTCTTCATCAGTAATAGCTTAACAAGAAAATAGCAAATCTTACACCCCACTAGCTCCAGATCCAAAGGGAGTGTCACGGTCGGCGAAATGCTGCTGACCTAATAATCATAACAAAGCCCTAGGATGGGGCTTATTAGAGATAATGTCGGCAGCCACACCACATCTTACCAGTAGAGGTGAAAATGGACTTCCTTGTTTCTCAGGAGACGTAAATTAACAGTAAAGAAGGTTGAGGAAAGAAGTTCGACTTGACTTAGAAGTTGCCCTCAGGTGCTCACATAGACCTGGTCTTGAATTTCCCATGGATTACACTTAAGATTAGAATTTCAAAGGTGAATCCAAACCAGCAAACATATACTGGTTAACTTTGCAAGCAGGCATATAACTCACAGTCATGGCAGATTCACTGAGACTGACCTCACCTGTGTTTGACATCTGACAGATTAAAGACTTTGCTGTATAAGTTTGTGGCCGGCTGGTCTAAGGCCCTGGGCTGAAGCCCTGCAGATTTCAGCAGAGGAAGTGACTTTCGGGGCCTGTCAGGCTCCAGGACGAAGTGACAGTGGTGGTCGGTCATAGTCGAGGGCTTTTGTCTTGCTGATTAAGCAGAGAGACTATGACATTTTGGAGCCAGCTGAACATTTTAAAGTCATCTCATGACACTGGGTTGAGGGGGAAAAAGCCATTTATGATTTCTAAAATAAGAAGCACAAGAATAAGCACCAAGCCTTGCTCTGATGTTGGATGGCAGTCGGATATAATTAGGTGTCTTAATCTTGTAATCCATCTGCATGTCCGGCGACGGCGTTAATGAAACCTCTGAGCACTGCTTTCGATTAGCACCATGGACGCCATGGTGGGGGAGCATGAAAGTTCAGAAAACACACCGGTTTGCCGCTCCCCCACATTAATGGGCTTCATAAGTCATCAGATCTGACAATTGGTCCTTATCATAGCATTGTTACCCGAGGCATTAGCAAGCTTTGTAGAGGGAACCCTGTGCTCCATGCAGTCGGGCCTCCTGGACCCATGTTCTGTTCCTTGGCTGCTAACTTGCACATTTTCCATCTCTTTAACCCAAGGCTGCCTATCTACATGCAGATGGATTAATTGAGCAGGGCCTCTTACTATATGTTTTATTGAACATTATGATGTTTATTGTCATGGGTGGATAGTTCACATTCAGAAAGTAAAAATCCAGACCAAGATTTACTTTCTGGGCCCAAAATATCTACTTCTGGTGCATCTTGTCGTGCCCGTGTGCAATGCATGTGAGCAGGACGCAGGGAATCACGGTCAGGCAGGCAAAAGTCCGAAATGCAGGGTTTATTCAGGCAGACGAACAGACATGGTACAGACTTCAATGACAGACCTGGGTAAACTGACTTGGACGCAGACTGAAATACACAGGACAAGCCGGAAATAACACCAAACAACTTGTAAAAATCAGGGTTGCACACAAGTTAAATTAGAGGGCGTGACACACGAGAGGGAGGTACGAGCAGGTCGTGACACATACGGTGAGGTTTAAATGTACTGTATCTGGGCCACCTTATCCAGCACTGTATTTGACTGCTTAAACTGTAGGCTTAGTAATTTCCAGAAGTCTTTGGGGTAAGCAGCAAATCAGCAGATCAACTTTTTGAGATTGAACCAGCAACCTTAAAGTCTTTAAGCAATATTTTACTTTTCACACAACCAGAAGCAGCCCAAGGCAGGTAAAGATCTTTACATAAAACTCTACCCTACATAGCCACCAAATACTCATGGTCAATACTCATGGTCACATGCAGTTCCTACAGCTTCCTTATGGACTGCTGCAGACAAATAGGGACCCAGCTAAGCGACCAATTTATTGCAGTCTGGTTTAGCTGCTGCTGCCAAGGTGAATGACATAAAAAAAAAAGTTTGTCTAGTTGGTCTGCATTTTTTTGAAGCACCAAGGCTTCAAAGTACTGCTTTGGAATCAGCTTCAAAATAAAGACTTGAAGACATAACAATATATCTTTCAAGTCTCATGCCAAGTCCAGATTGTTAGTACTAGCTTAAGTATATAACTGAAAAACAGAGATAAGCACACAGTACTGTACTACACCACACACGTTAAACCTTGCTTCAACCCATTCCCTGTTTCGTCCGGTTTCATTCTCCCCAGAAAACGCCACATCTCTGGCTTTTAAGAGAAACAAAAATAAACTACTTTTCGACAAATTGATTTTTTGGCAATTTGAATAAAAGTCTCTCCTTGAACTCTCTTAAGCAATTAACTGGGGTAATTTAACCGAGAAGTAAACCGATCGCTGAACTAATTGTAGCTGCCATGGAAAATTCGCCGAACCTCTCACAGGACCAGCTGCATTCATAACCGAACAGAAATGTGCCCTATTTTCACTCTCTCTTTGCTTCCCCTTTTACAGTCTGGAGTTCATGAGCTTAAATCTTTCCAATTTTCAGCACAGTGGCTGGAAGGGATTTCAGAGCTGCTGCTGCGACCATGTGAGTCATATCTCCCTGGCTCAGGAAATTGTAAACTCTTAGCCACTGGAACATTTAAATCTGTGTTCACCTTTGACCCCATCCGATACAATCAGTGTCGCATGAGGATACTAGGCTAGGGCAACATGTTCTTCAACATATCTCTCTAATGAAGTGCGCTCCTGTAAATAAACTGCATTGAGGGTGATCTCGAGGTTTCTACCCCAGTCTCCTCAGCCATTGGGGACTCTGCATGTCTTTCTGTTCTGATACCCTACTGATGTCCTGTTGGTTGCACCATTAGGCAACTTGAGAACAGCATAAATTCTGAAAAATAAAAATTATTCTTTTGAAACATTGAAAAAGATAATCCTCCTGGTATATGCTCTCGTGTCTGTAATTGTGTGTGAGTTGAAATCCCGCTCAAAGGACATTTGGCTTATCAAACTGGTGTGAAAATGATATTTATTTTTGTTAGTCAGCCATAAAAAGACTGGGGGAGAATACTGTACTTATTAGAGTATAAGAACTAAATTGTAAATTTATAGAGCCGCAAAGTCTGCTGCTGTTTTGTGGATTTCACTAAGAGTTTCGCAGTCGCATTGCTTGCTGAGATTTTTGTATGCAACTTCTTGCATCGATCAAAGCCATCAAATTAGATTGGAAAACCTACTAAAAAATCTCAAGATTAACAAATTTCTCCCAGCATGCCTCAGAAAAGGCTTTCTTGTTTGATTCATTCACCAGATGGAGTCCAACCTCTTGCTGTACAGTTTTCAGCATGTGTAATTATTGCAGCAGTAGTCCAGCATTGTTGATGACATTACTTAACAGTGATGGGATGGTGTTGAAAACAACATGCAGGAGGTTACTAAAGTGTCACATCCACCTGAGCCCTTCTTACACCATCTTTAATGATTGCTTTATTCACAAGAGAAAAACAGTCTTATCCTGGGTGACATAGAAAACTAAGGAGCCCTCGGGAACTGAACAGCTCACCCGATTTAGAAAACTTTAACATGACATACAAGGTCAGAAAAAACACAAAAAGGGTAGCAAATATTAAATGGTACTCAAACTGCTTTCGGCTATCGCAATTGTCTGCCCTCTACCTCATATCAGCGGATTAAGGTCCTCTGTGATTCATGGATTGTTACAAGCCTAACCTTCAAAAGCGAGAGAAGGCAAATACAGTATATAGCTGCTGCTTGGAGGCAGCACATTTCAGATGGGGCCGTGAGAGGGAAGAGGCAGGGCAGCGTCTTGCAGAGTTAGGACGTCAGGGCCTGCAAGCCTGCGAACAGCCTGGGGTCTCGTCTGCCTCGATGTGATTCACCCCCCCCCCCCCCACCTTGTAAACATCAGCCTTGACCCCTTGCACAACTCGAGCTTGTGTGTGTATGACTCAGTCCAATGACCCCCCCACCCCCACCCCACCCCACGCCACATGCATGACACCAGCAACACCCCTGTTTCAGATGCCCATCTAAGCACATTTGTGCTTAGTTATCACAGGAAATGCAGGCCTGCAGAGAGACACAGTGAAGAGGGTTCGGCACAGGGGGTGTAGGAACCGGGAGGGACATGTATTCCCCCTCAGTATTTAATTTGGATTCATTCACCCCCCAAAAAATAGACTTCACTATTTTCTATTTAATTTATGAAGTTGTGCCCCCTCAATATCAGCCTCTCACCTAAGCCAATGATTGGGCAGTCTTGCTTGAGTGATTTCCTACAATCCTACTGGGCCTTACCACCATCTTATTGTTATTCCACCACTTCCTGCTTTCCATCAGCACCCCATTGTTTTAATGTATCACAGCACACTGGAACCGGCTCAGGCTCCACCTTCCATTCTCCTGCTGCCCAAATAGAAAAGTGCACAAATACATATCAGAATGGCAGTAACCTTCTCAAAATGCCGATGAACAATGGGGTTGGGTAGGTGAAGCCAAAAATATATAGGCGTACACAGGCCAGTATTTTGCTCCTTATTTGAACAACTTTGATAAAGATGTCACATTCACCAGATGACCTCACCGAACGCTCCGAGAAGCAGAAGGTGGGGCATATTGACATCAGACATTTGTTTTTCCCTTTATCTGACAGGAAAGTGGTGAAATTTCGAGGGATACACAACAGTAAGATGAAATTCCTGCTGCACTGAAAACCATGCAGGAAGGTTTTTCGTTTTTTAAAATACAGCCTTTCCGAAAATGTATTTCCTCACCTCTATCCATGTTTACCATTGTTTCACAGGTTCACAAATAGATCGATGACTAACCATCACAAAAAAGGCATTAAGAATGACTAATAATGAGGCCATGGCGAGCACCTTTTATTGCGCCGCAGGGTCCCACGGAGACGCCGACACTGGTGCTGTGGCGGGCTGAGCCCTGAGTGGGGTGTAGTGCTGCAGCTTGTTCATTGTCACTAATTTAGGCAGCACTTAGAAAGAAGATTCAGTACGCCTCCTTAAACTCTCATTTCGCTTCCCTTTTTCCGGAAGTTTCTACTTGGTGAATGGACAGTGAGCTCAATTGAATGCTAATTGCCTACACGGCCATGAGAAAGCAATTCTGTACTAAAACCAGAATTTCAGTCAAATAAGAGCACTTTGTTTTCAAATACGTCCTGCTCCAGGTTGGAAATGGTAATAAAAAGGTTGTTGTTTTTTTCCCCAAAACTGAGTACATTAATCATTTTGAAGTTTACTGTACCTTCAAAAGCCTAAACTAGGTGAAATACAGAAAGTAATGGCAGAGAGTGTGAGTGGGCTGGCGTGTAAGGCGTGCTGCGGGGAGCATGGTACATTTCACTTTCACTCCCTGGATGCGGAATAAGCACACGGTGTTCGAAGCGGCGTAAATACGGTGACCGATAATGACACCATCGGCTGCCACGCAGCTGGACGCATGGCATTTCAGAGGGGCTCCCGGGATAATTACTCAGCACACTCAACTGCATGCTGCAAACATGTCATTTCCCAGCATGCACTGAGGCATAGTGTGATCCAGACTATAGGTGCCCATTGACAACTGATAGGTCCTGCTGCATAGCTGACATTTCCATCAGTGCAGTGGACTGGCCTTCCGTCCCCCTGTTGCTCAAATATAAAAGTGCACATACAGGAACCAAAACGATGGTAACCTTCTCAAAATCTCCATGAACAATGGGGTTGGGTGCGTGAAGCCAAAAATATAGAGGCTGGGGCCACATATCTTGTTGTTTATTTGAACCTCCCAGCACAATTTTGGTAAAGACATCACATTTGCTGAAAGGCCTCAGGAAACTTTCCTATTGGCAGTAGGGTGGGACATTTATATCACATGTGAGGGGAGTGGCTTTAGTGATGTCACTGCTGTGCTAGGTTACTGCTTCTGTTGCTACAAAATCTAACTTTCTACTATCTTTCCTTACAGAAAAAATTATATTTATTTTAAACAAGGTCTCCTTTCAAAACCATATACATACACATTGGTTTTTTCATTGGAAGGTGGGCATTCAAATTTTCATTGTATCTACAATGACAATAAAGATATTTTCTATTCTATTCTTCTATAATTCTGGTGTGCAACATTATAAAGTAGTTTTAAGTGTTTTCCTGCATGTACCTTTATCTTCAGAAGACCCACCAATACCTGGTTTGATTTAAGTGCCGGCAGTCCCTATCTCTGCTTCCTCAGCATCGTCCCTTAATTCATTTTCATGTATTTTTATGACTACTTCCTTCCCCATGGCCTGGCATTTTGATGATCTGAACTGGGCTACAAGGCACTGGAAAATGACAATGTAAATTCTCACATCACCAAAAGTCCTTGTTTATTTACAGACAATTACTGTTTGACTCTATGGCCCCAAAAAAGGTAATAAAACCATCGACCGTGTACCAGTGAATTCATTCCCCACATTTAATCTTATTATTTCTAGCAACAGTTGGTGAGTAATTGCACAGTAGTAATTGTTATTATACATGTATTTAAGTGACATTATTAAAGCATTGGCACATTTTACATATTATTAATGGTAAATCCTGCAAGCTGTAATGAAGGCGCGGTGACTGGAAATCAATGAGTCTTTATTACTATGAAAGCAAATAACCCTGAAAGTTTTGAAAGTGAACCTTAGGGCTGTTTCCAGGTTAAGTCTCTTTGCTCAATGAGTATGTCACTGTATCGCCCATCCAGTATCCAATCAAATTAATTTTCTCAGCCACATTCACCATTGTGACTCGTGCTCAAATACAGCAGGGTAGGTTAATCCAAACGCTGCATAAAAGAGGGCATCAGCCATCCTGGCCTCGCCACACCTAATCCAGAACCCTTTTCCTTTCTAATTGTGAGCTAAGTTAACCCAACTAATTTTTTATATGCTTTGAATAATTAACTCACTTTAATTATTGAGTGTGCATGATAAGTCCTCAATGTCAGTTAATGAATAATGGAATAACAATGATTCAGGGACACATTTCTCTGTAAAACTTTTTTTTTTGTCTATATGTCTATACGCAGGCAAGTAATTTAAAAAAAAGAATGATGTTGTTGACCTCCATAGCACAGCAGGGTAGGGGGTCAGGGACATGGCTGGACTTTAAGACGATGTCCTGTGTGTTTCCCTTCCCAATACGACCCACGCACCTTTCACCGATCTGCACACTGGCATGGCGTCATGCGCCTCAGGCACAATCTGAAGATCCTTGAACACAGGATTACTAAAAGGATTTCCCTGGTCCCTGATGGTTTACGTGATGAGCATACACCAAATGGACGCTTGATCCATGCAGATTTAAACAGCAATAGCTTATTGTTTGTTTGTCTGCATCCTGATCATTTTTATGTTTTCGTAGCTTGTTCAAGGCCACAGCAACAAGGCCCCTCCTGAGTTCTGATGACCAGGTATCTGTTCATGAGTGAGGGACCCTAATCGCTGTGCGCCTGGCTATTTTCAACTACCATACCCCAAATTGTTTCTGGTGCACACTAATCATGGCAATCACATCGTGAACTTTCATGCCAGTATATTGATGGGAATCAGTGAATCTCACCATCCCTACCCAAAGGCATCAACCTGTCCATAAACGGACAAACATGTTTGTTGTGACTGTGGAACACAGGTTTTAACTTCATACTCTCTATGGCACCTATCTAATCTACATGTCCACTGTATTCAGGTCTATCCAGTCTGGAGTTAGCCCTGACCCTGCTACATACATCTCCTACTTGTGATGGGTGCCTGTATTCCTCTTGCATCTCTAATCTCACACAGTTCTGCTCCCCGATGTCCCCTTCCCTTGGAACTTTCTCACCTGCTCTATTCAAAGCCTGCCTGGCTGCTGTTCCATGTAAAAACAAAGTGCTGACCGCTGCAAGAATGTTTGCTAAAGTATGTTATCTTGTTTTTTGGGGCAAAAAAGTCAGATCAGTGCCTATCCTCTTGTGGGTGATTATATCCTTCCATTATATACTGCTAAACAACTGCTGCAGAAGCTTTGATTGTTATGCTATATGCCAATCCAATAATACTTGTTGTATGGGACAGAACCCATACAACCTTCTATGCATCAGAATAGCCTGATACTACAAGGTACAGTGTTTCAGAATGCAAGTTTCAATGGCCAGTATTCAAAACAAACCAACCAAACAAACAAAAACAAACAAAACAAACAAACATAAAACATGTTAAAAATACAAATGAATATTTGCATCAAACAGATCACATAACCTGCATATTTAAGAAAGAAACTCCAAAATGTTTGGTAATTCTGACAGCATAACAATTTACAATGTGCATATGATTACTCTCACCCAGGAACTCCTCACTGCTACTAATTAACTGCAAATGCACCATGGGATTTAGGTAGGCCAAAGTCTGCCAAAACCACGGCATTATAAATTAATTCCATATCCATTTTTTGCAATTAGTATTTCATCTGACATAGAGTTCCTTACATTATTAAAGTGACTCCTGAGTTCCCGATCCAGCGTGTTCAGAAGAATTTCCCCATAATTCAACAGAAAAGAAAAACAAAAGCAACTCTTACAATTTCCATCTATATAACGACATAATCTGCTATAATGTAATACGCCTGCATTTATGTTTCACATATTACTAGCTATTTTGTTTTACATTTTATTCAAATTAAATTTAGCTGCAACAGTTCTCAAAGCACTACTATGCTCTTCAGAAGAAAGTAAATCTTACTCTCCAGGCCAGCAGGGGGCAGATAACTTCATTTGGGAAGTCTGAAAAAAAAAGCACATTTTACAGCCAATGAAAAGACAGAGTAAAACCAATAATGCGCCCTGAAATTAACACGTTGTTACACCTGCTTTAAGCTTGGAACTCTGATACCCACGAGCAGCGGAAGTTTTACATTGAAAGTGATAATTGCAGTAGCGTTGTTTGTCTTGTATTTTCAGGGTGATGGCAGCGTACTAATTTATTGTGATGTACTCTGCAACTCAGTGAGCTGCTCCGTATTCAGTCATCACACATGCAGTTGCGGGTGGGTGGGTGAGTGGGGGGGTAAGATGATATACTACGGCATATTCAAAAGGTCGCAGAAACATATTATCTAGATGAATCCTGTGAAATTTAATGGGAAAACCTTGCAATAATAAATTATGTAGCCTTGGTGACGCACTGATAAAAATCTGCTTAGTGTGGCGCTTTCACATACACTTAAGTACAACTTTTCAGAAATGGTGAATCCCAGGACAGAAAGGACATAAGCAATTACCCCATGGCCATGCCAAGAACCTCGTTAGCTTATCTTTACGCTATCCGCCAGACAATGAGGTCATGCGGGCCACCTTTGGATTGCATTTTCTAGGAATCTGAGCCATGAAGATCGTCCAGCGGGTCTCCTGCAAGCGAGTGGTCAATAGTCAGACGGCGTAAAAAATGTGCAGCATCGGCAGATTAGAGAAGCCTGTCATTAGGACTGCCGCACATGCATACACATAAACACACACCACACACACACATCCACCACCAAACACATTCAATGAGGCACCACTAAATCAGTTTCCCGTCTAGAGGTGTTCTCGCTTACTGACACCATTAATCACTGTGGCAGTCTCTCGCCTGTCCTGTATTGACTTGCCCCCCCCCCGAACAGCATATCTGCATTTTATTACTGCTGCCATTTAATTTGCTGTGTGTCACAAGTTTCACAGATTTAAAACCATTTTCTAGTATCAAGGTCCAGACATCCAACAAATCCACACTCACTTAACTGACAGGAAACCACACCTTGTTTACTTAAGAGCCCAGCCCACTTCATGCATCCATCTATTTTCACTCGCCTCTTATCCAACGAGGGTCACGGTGTCCAACCCCTGAGGGCGGGGTACGCCCTGAATGGGGGCTCCCAGGATCACGCTTCGGTGTCTGGTCTCTCCACCCACCACCATCTTAATAAGCACCCAATTTATTTTCCAGGACAGTTTTTGTTTGGTTTTATTATAGATGAAGCAGGAAAACATTCTGTGCCAGGTAGTGACAATAATAGGTAAAACTAAGGAGTGTCACTGTATTATTCAGCCTGCAGGTAGGAGACAATGTGACACGGTTTCAAGAACTAAAAAGAGATTCAGCACTGCACTGATGCCCGGTTTACACACTTTAGAGGGTCGATTTGAGCTTCTGTGTAACAGTGTAGCCTTCGACACTAATGCAACCACCAGCCAATGAGATCTTCTGTTCTTGATAAAATGACCAGCAGATTTACAGGTCAGGTTCAGCACTGCAGTACCAAAACATGGACACACAGTAATCAAAATTACAAGGAGGAATCTGTTTCCAGGCCTAAACAAAAATCAAGACATGGCTTCTCATGCAATAAGATTCTTATGACTTATCATACATTTCTGGTGTAGGGGGCAGCATGCTGACATCGTACCTCTGATGGACGTGAAGCCATGCCTGATTGATGATGCTAGACACAAGCTCATGCATTCAGCTAAAGGTCACAATGCGATTTGGATTTGGAGTCTGTAAGTATCTGTATGGAATCACATACACGCGCTTTGGGAAGTGTCAGGTGTGAAGACAGCATACTGATATCGATCATTTTCCCTAATGCTGTTGTCAGGTCGATACTGTCCTATGACGAACTGTTGTCATAATTTTATTATCCTAAAAGAATTTGTACGTTTCAGACTCGACACTCATCACACACCACACGGCTCAAATTAGTCCAGTCATGTATAAAATTGCGCGCATATTTCTAATTTCAGTTGCAATTGCTGAAACACAATGCATATTTATACCCTACTAAATATTCATAACGCATTTGTAATATGGAAAGCATCAAGGTGTCCCCTGCCCTATGCTTCCTGGGACGGGCTCCAAGCTCCCCCCAAACCTACACTGGATAAGCAGCCATGGAAGAAGGATGAATAGAAAGTATGAAAAGTGTAGTGAGCATACTGTATATCTTGTGTATCGTTTTAATCTAAAAGCTGCAACTGGAAGCATATGCACATTTTTGTCTGTTTCCTCTAAATCTGTTTCCTTTAAATGTCCTCTAAACTACTTGAAAGCACTTTTCAGTTACAGCAACAGCAGGCAAAGGACTTTGAGTTTACAGTCAGCAGAAATGTGAATTTAAAGGTCCTGCAAACACTGATGAGTTTTTTTTATTATTATTTTTTTTTACCCCTTAGACGACAACCCTTACGCTTCATTGTTTGTGTTCAAAAATGCATCACGGTCTCAGCAATAAGCACCCAGAATGGGAAATTCAGTGAATCCAGTAGATATTTAAGCTTAGATATTAAACAAGAGTGACAGTCCTGCATAGATCTAAACTCATTACTGTACGTATTGTACTGGCCCAAATCTCTGCGTGAGGCACCTTAGTCTTCGCTACCAACAAACTAAATCAAGGGTCACATTCCCTGTTACTCAGACACTGGCTGGAAAAACTAAAGTGCATAGACATCAGTTTATCAGATAGTAAAAGCCCAACAAAGTAAGTGTGTTATCAAACAAGGCAGGTAGTGAGATGCAGGAAAGTCACTAGACAAGACAAGCATGTGGAACCACAGGGTGACAGGACTTTGTTGGTCAAACTTTAAAACAAACAGAATTTAAAGAAAGATCAAGAAATGCAATTTCCATATATAGTTATAGGGTACTGGTCACCTACTGTCCCATCCATACTGAGGATTCTGACATACTGCTCATTTCGCATACTACATTTCACCTACTACACAGCAAATAAGTATTCAGTTACGTATACACCCTGACACTCTCTCAGTTCATATATCTCACCTCTATGAGCCCACAACCAATTAGTTAATTAGTCCAATCAGGGCCAGCTAAGGGCTTTAAGCAAGGCCTCTGTAAGGCAGCCCAATATTGTTCCTCCTTCCATTGGCTCATACAAATATTTAAAATGCATTTAAGTTTAAAAAAGAAAGGGCTTTAAGTCTAAAAACAGCAGCACTGTACTTCAGCAGCCATAAGGAAATGCTGAATCCTGCAGCAGAGTGTGGAGTGTTCACAGGGAGCATGACGTTTTGTGGGAGTGGCAAATTTGAGGTGACTGATAGCTCTATCACTGTGTGACCACCACAATTGGTGCACATTGCTGCATATTAACTAAGGCATGATATGTCCTGTCAAAGCTTCCCTCTTGTGGCTGGGGTTGGTCAAAACTCCTCAGGATGCCTAAACCAGGCAGGGCTGGCACACACCATACCTTCCTGAGACCCAAGGAAAAAAAAGTGTCTTTCAATTTCAGGTTATTTGTGAGGAGGAAATAAAACATCTTACAATTTAGATTTTTTCAAATTCATTTTTATTTTTAATTTCACAGCATGTCCTCTTTAGTGTACAACAGGAATAAATAAGTTTTCTTACATCAGTGAAAAGATGGATGCAAAAACAAAATATCCACTACAGAGGACACAAATGAATGGCCCGGGTCTCAGGAGGTTAAACATTTTTCTTTTTGTCAGATCAGTAAATATTGTTGGATTACCAGCTTGGGGACAATATAGCAAAATTTGCGGTACATTCCAGGAGTTAAAAACATTCACCCCCTACCCCTTGATCCAAAATGAAAATGCTTGAATGTCAAACTATCCCTGTATCCCTGTAACATAACCAAACCACAATGATCAAAACAGACAAGACAGCTTTTCTGAGTCATCAGTATTGCAATTGATATGCATGTCTGTGTGTGTGTATATATATATATATATAATATATATAAATATTACTGCTGTCAAACGATTAAAATTTTTAATCAGATTAATCACAGGGTTGCTGTGGATTAATTTTGATTAATCATGATTAAATATCATTCATTTTTAA
>JAODLD010000069.1:4199156-4282245 GCA_026781065.1 Mormyrops boulengeri | reverse complement strand
TCCCATTAATCTGACTAGCATCTGGGCTGTGGCCCCCCCGCCCATCCCCCCCCCCCCCCCCCATCCGACGGTCAAATGAAAGTAACGCGCTGGATCCGAGGCCATAATGATCGCTTGGGGCCCTGATTAGGCCAGACCGCGGCACCTTTCAAACTGGCCCTGATGTGCTCGAATTATACGGAGCAGCATTTTCCTCCCCCTTTTATGGCGTCATTCTCTCCTTTTTTTTAATGAGCGCGGGTCCTTTTAAGAACACCATCCTTGCCATTTCGCTGAAACACCATTGGTAGGATTTCTCCCACGGACATCATAGTGACCAAATGAGACGCCCTTCCGCCTGGCGGTTCCCTGGACGTCCCCCACGGCCTCGGCGTTGTGGGTGGAGCCAACAAGCTCTGTGAAGGTCTCCTCCAGAGCGATGTGGCCTGGGAAAGCGAGAGGAGGGGGAGGGAACTTTATCATGGCTAAACCCAGTAACATCAGCTGGACCCAATCACCTATTGGCTGGTGGAGGTACTGGTTTTCCACCAGTGTGTTACCCAGGTGACAGACATGATGTTTGAGAGCTCAGTTTGGCAGAACAGTCTGTACTCCGCATCAGGCACGACCCGCCGTTCAGTCTTGTATACACACACACACAATGTTTATAGCCTCAGGTTTCCTTCTTTTGGGTGGTAGCATAGATTGCTAATCACAGACTGCTTTTGCACCCTGGGTCATGGGAGTAGCTGTAGTAGCCATGCTAGCTCAAGTCTGCTAAAGATAGGGGCCCACTGATGCTCCTCTTAACTGCTGGCTTCTGTGTCTCACAGGGTATGGGCTGCACTGCCACCGAGCTGTCATCACCATCTGCAAGCTGATGGGCATAGAGGACATGTACTGCAAGGTGGTTGGGCCCACCAACCTCCTGAACCTCACCCGGGCTCTGTTCCAGGGCTTGGCCAGCCAGGTGAGTCGCTATGGAGACAGGCAGTGGCTTCTTACGGACGCCTTGTGAACTTAAAGAAGTGTAACCTGGTTCCAAAAACAAAGTCAGATAGCCAGGCTATGTTGGGCCGGAATGGAGCCGGGCTGTGGCAGGCTGGTCTGGTCTGGCTGCAACAAGGTGGGTGGGCCTGTAGCCTGACTTCTTCCCCTCCCCCCCACAGAAGACCCACCAGGACCTGGCGGAGAAGAAACAGCTCCACGTGGTCGAGTTCCGCCATGAGACCGGGCCCCTGCCCCACGTGGTGGCTTCACCAGCCAAGGGAGCACGGCCGGACCCCGAGCCTGAAGGCGAGGTCCCTGACACCAAGCTGGAGTGGGATGAGGTGCGGGCTGCTGAAGGCCAGCGTCGCTCACCCTGGGCCGGCGTCAAGCGGACCGTCTCGTAAAGAACATCACGGCCAAAGCCGCCTGCATCTGGCCTGCTGATGGGTCTACAGACAGTCCCTGCCCCCCACTCTCACCCCAAAATGGGGCTCGGAACATTCACAGCACTTGTTAAAAATGACCTTCCAGGGTCTCTGGTGTGGGGGGTGGGAAGTGGGGTGGGGGGAGCTCGGGTGCCATCAGATATCATTGGAGCTGACACCATCTGGATATATAGAGATACATTGGGAAGTCAAGTCTGGCTGAAAACTTTAAGATGAATTGCTCATTTTTGTTGCGCTACATGATTAATAAAGCCTATTAAACTGGAGATTTGTTTCTGTTCTGCAGGAAGACGCAGCTTTCTTAATAAAATATTACAAATTCCCTGAGATGCTCAAATTGACCATGTTCATTGATGCAGTTCCACTGCCTGTGAAGGCCACTTGGCCTCTTCCTTTGAAGCTCACTTCACCCACACATGCTCCACATGCATGGGGCTGCTTGAAGAGGGGCTCTAGTTTGTCTGCTTTTCTATTGGAATAGATCCTCTCGGGTTGCTTTCCATCTCATGAATTATTCAGCGGCCGGGACAAAAGGCACAGTGGGGTACCAGCGATTGATGGAGACTCATGTTACGGCCAGAGTCATATTGGTGGTGGAGTATGAAGAGGGGGCTTGTCAGTTTTCTGCTGACGTTCCTCTTCCTAATGGAAGAGCCAGAGAGCATTCCTTTATCTCAGTTTTTTTAAAAATGTTGACCATTCTGCATTCCGTCCCTTACTTTCTATGAATGAATGAGTCTTCTGCATTCTCTAAATGATTCTGATTCTCATACATTTTATCGGTGATTCTGATTCTCTTACATTCTATGAGTGATTCAGATTATTTTTTTGCATTCAGTGAATGATTCTGATTCTTATACATTCTGTGAATGATTCTTCTGCAGTCAGTGAATGATTCTGATTTTTTTCAATTCTGTAAGTCGTTCAGATTCTCATGAAACTTCAGATTCACTTTGAGATCTGCTTCCTAAATGCTGCAGTGTGAATCGGCATGACACGGACTTGCGAGTGTCCCCATATCCAGCCATAATGATGGAGCACGGTGTAGTTACTCCATCATGCACCTCAATGAAGACCTCTTGGCTTTTGAAAAGCTCTGAAATGGGAAAAGTGATTATCAGGTTAATGTCATCTCCTTTTATTCCCCCAAACAGCATTAGTGTCTTATCTTCAGATTGGTTAATTCAGTGAGTGTGTTCAGATTTGGCTGCTGCCCTCACCGGGGGTGTCAAGGCTAATTTTAAAAAAAATGCTGTGTTTTATTTGACAGCCAAATCTGATTTGAGTCTGGTGGGATCATCGCAGTCTCAATTATATGCGCTGAATATGAAAAGTGTGTTATTTTTATAACACAAATCAGACAGGGTTGCTGTTGTCCTTCACTCACTCCAAAGAATGCAGCCATTTTTATCGATACCCTTTTATTCAGCCCCGAACGTTGACGGATTTGCTGTGTAGTGTCACCTTTCTTGCACTAGGTGGCACTCAAAGCACATCGATCATGTGGGCTGCAGTATTTTTGCCAAATGTGAAATGAGACCCAATCTGTTCAAACGACAGAAGATAGGTAGAGAGAATGGTTATCACTGTTGATATCATGTTCTGCTGTGCAAAAAGTTCCATTCCTCTGCAGCTTGTTTTTGTTTTTAAATGATTACAAAGATTACTATCAAAATAAAATGAGAAGTGCTTCCCCCTTGCTGATCAGTCTTACATACAGTACTGTCTCTGCTGTAATTATGGTGCAGAATTCGGCAAAGATGCCCCAGAAGTCTGAGCCCTATTTTTCCCTTGATTTTGCTGCCCCTGCACTGTGAACATTTCCACTCGTTTCCAGTTTACCACCTTGCCCAGCCTTGCTTGTTCTGTTTTTTTTCTGCCTGCTCTTCCTCACATCCGCGCGTTCTAACGCCTGTCAATCCAACCTGGTCGGTTTTTGTGGTTCCGCGTAGGACTTGGGCACCCAAGAAGCAATATGCCAGGGGGGGCCAATCCTATCCGCAAAGGGCCGGTGTGTCTGCAGGTTTTCGCTGCATCTCCCTAATTAGGTCACTAATTAGAGGACTGACTGGCTGAAGAGTCCTCACACCTGGGTTTGAACAGCCGACCTAAAGGTTATCCCAAAAACCCGCATACACACGTCTGTGAATGTGAAACCTGGAATCCTGTCCAGGGTGACACAAGATTCCTGTCTTGTGACATAAGATTTTTGGATTTGCCTGAAGGGGTTCGTGTGTGTGTGTGTGTGTGTGTGTGTGTGTGTGTGTGTGTGTGTGTGTGTGTGTGTGTGTTCTATCTACATAATCTGCCATCTTTACTGTCCTATAACAAAGATCATTGTTAGCAGAGAACGTGGATTTTAATTCCTGCATTTGCAAGAGACGGTTTGTCATGCCCCCTGCCCCCTGCCCCCTGCCCCCTGCCCCCTGCCCCTGCAGATTCATCTACCAGGAACTTATCTGCACCCTTTTAGAAAATGCCGGCAACACCCAGAATGAGCACCTGCTTTCTACGCTGCCTGGATCAGCTCCCCTCACAGTTCAATGGCGTAAAGTGAATTCTCTGAAATAATAGCCACACGTTTCGACTGGCTTACCGTATGACTGATGCAGAGCTGCTGTTCCCCTGGCCCAGAGTCACTAGCTACCCATAGGTGTATATAATAGATCCCATTTACAAAACAGGGCGTTTCCCAAATGCGAGCCACCTGTCAGTTATTCAACTCTCTTGCACCATCAATTAGATTCTTTATTCCTTTGTGTTTTAAAGGTCTCTTCCTCCAGTCCAGCTGAGCTATATAGGCGAATTTTAATTCACCTTGAATAAAACAAAGCTTTTACTTTTAACAGAATTCCAAATGAATAGGCTAATCATTTAAATTAAATAATGACCACTACCTTAATCATTTATATTTGAAACATGGCTATTTTTTTATCCTTATTATTATTCCAGAGAATTGAAAATGAAAAATAAAACTGGTGGACAGTTAAAGCATTCATTGAAATGTGGCTGTATACGTACACCTCTCATTTCAATGAACAACTCGATCAAGAGAACCTGATTTTAAAATGCAACAAATACCAAAAAACAGTATGAGGTGGCCCATAATGAACAGGATGGAAAATAATTATTGTAGGTGACCACAATGCATTTTTTCCATTGTCAGAATAATCTTTATTTAACAGGACATGAAACTCTTATATGTCCAACACCTTAATTAACAGAAACTTTGCAATTTAGCTGTATCAAAGTATTAAAATGTTTACATCATTCCTCCTTATTACAAATATTACAAGTACTTGATAACATTCAGTATTTCAAAATATATATAGTAAACCCTGTTGATAATAAATGTATAAAACATAAATCTGAAGAACATTGTGCACATGGTAATTCTAGAATATATGTTTAACTAACTGCTTTTAACATAGGTGTTATTTGGAAGGTCCTACATGTTTTTCTTTGGGGTTAGCAGTTGGTGCAAAAGAAGTCAAACAAAATAATATAACTGTCTTCATCCCTTACAATAAGCTTGTTGAAAAAAATTTAACTAATGCATACTGTTTTAGACAAGCCTTAGTACTGTCATATGGACATATCGTAGTCCATCTTGCAGCTGTTGAGTCAAGGTACTTAATCCTAACATAAAATACACCCCCGTCCTCAGAACTTGTGGTATTTTAGTTCTTTGTCTTTTGTGTTTTGGCCTGGAAATCCTCAGAATCTTTTCCACCTAAATGCCGACAGAATGCAGTGAATGAAGTATAAGAGGGTGGCTATGTGGGAGAAAACCTGCAAGACATCGGAGAGAGTCAGTGTCACCGGCTGCTCATAGACACGGGGAATTTCCAGGTGCATTTTCTCACACTGAGTTATATTACATAACAAGCACTGCAGCTTTACACCCACAGCATTGTGGGTTTAGCTCCCGCTTCTGTGCGTGTGTGTGTGTGTGTGTGTGAGAGAGAGAGAGAGAGAGAGAGCGTGAGTGGGTGGGTGAGTGAGTGTGGGGCGTGGGTCATGTACATATTACAATATATAATGTGCCCACAATGTGATAACATTGATAACCTCTTATTTTGAAATTGTGGGAGCATTTTTTGGTGCCTACAAGGGAAACTCAGTTTTATGTAAAAAATCTGCGCCTGCAATCGAAAAACTAAAAACACCAAACGTCTTGTATTTAGTTTGGTTAGATACGATTACAGTTAGGGCTGGGTAGCGCGGTTAAGGTCGTCATTGTTTGGATTCAGGTTGTGCTCATAGAAATGAATGGTGAGTCCCCACAAAGACATAGATACCTTATCTACATGTGTGTGTGTGCGTATATAAGTTTCCCCTGCTTACTCCCTTTTCCTCCTGCAGTCCAAAGACAAACATAAACAGTCTGTGGTGTGAGAGCGGTGTGCCCAGTGAGAGAGACCGTTCCACGAGTACCCCTCCCTGGTGGTCTGTGCTGCGCGGGATAGGTTCCAAGCTCCCCACAGTCTTGTACTGTATCAGTGCATATGGAAGATGGATGGAAAAAGAAATTTGTCTTTGTTAGGATACCTACCACTGCAGCAATGTCGATCCGGTAATACCGGTAATAAGTATCCATGTCAGGAATATTTGGAGAAAGCAACAGCAGTTGGTCGCGTCCATACAAGCAGGTGACGTAGGCCAGGGCAACAGACGCACTGAGATAAAAGAACGCTGCCAGGAAATGGTACACAAAGTCCTGAGAAGGAAAGAATTTGATTTTAAAAGGATCATTGATTATGCATAACAGAAGCAGAGGATTATGGGTATGTTTATGCTGGGGCGCGAAACTGTGGTGGACCGTATTAAACATTGTCACTACCACTACACAGACATAACTGTACGTAGTTTTTAGAATTGAATGAATGGGGTGCAGTTCTATATTTTGCCATTAGGCGTACCATTACTGTCAATCATTTGTATAGTGATGACCACCTTCCCGCATCTTGACACGGATCGCCAGGGGGTGGCTTACCGCGGCTGCCCAGTTCTCACTGTTCCTGTGTCCTCCACAGACAAAAATCACTAGCCACAGGAAGGTCATGATGAAGCAGAAGATTGACACAAACATCACCCATCCTAGAGGGTTGGGTGGAACCACATGTGAAGAGGCAACAAGGATCCAAACTAGTCCTCCAAAGATCTGGAAAGAGAAAGCCAAAATGCAAGTGGTCCTGGTACCTTCTAAGTCAGTCTGCATGGTCTAGGTAACATTACACTTATACTAAAAGCAGGTGGACAGAGGCTGTGGTAAATGTGATTAATTAACTTTACATCACTCATACAACTTCTAATGGATAAGCTTAACTGTTCTAACCACAAAGAACTAACACTATTCGTAGAAGAACATAAGAGTTAGCTGATGGAACCTACTGATTTGTTTCCCCCTTATCACTAATCATGTGACACAGAAAGCCTCGCCTCCATGCACAGAACCATTGACATAATTACGCTCCATAAGAAAAGCAGTGGAACACCCTTCAGTTGTAATGCAATTTGTTACTCATCTATCATGTATTAAAAAACCATTGTTATCTCATTGTGCCTAATAAAACAAAACAGAATTCAGAATAAAGCAATCTACTTAATCTGAGAATGTCATTCTATCCAGCTGCAGCTCTGTAGATGTCTTACCAAGCATCTGTGAATTAATCTGAATTAGCGTTGCAACAGTGCTAAATTTTCTTCCTGATGTTTTATCAGTTAATATAAAAAAACCACATGGTCTAATAGATAGTGCAGTGCTTTCGGTTTTAACCTGCAGTGTCTTTTTCCATTTGTAATATGTATTTAAATTTCTATGTGTGCTGGTAGGCACTCAGAAAAGTAAGCAGTGATTGTTTTTTAAAAATATCTAACTATGGTATCAGGGTTAAAAGTGTTTGGAAACCACTAATTATATACAAAACACCACTGATTTACACGTCACACGTTTCTCATTTTTGAGTAACATACCGGTGGGATTTGCTGGAAAATATAAAGACACGGCTGGAACTAATAAATAAATAAATGATCATCCATCCATCTATCTATCCATCCGTCTATCTATCCCTCCAACTAGTAAGCACTCATCCTGGTCAGGTTACAAAGTGATACATGATAATATATCATATATAATCATATAGACTATAGCCCGTTCAGGTCCTGCACTGAAAAAAATAAATATGTAATAAATTGTACAGTATATCCATTTTGTCTATTCTGTACATATCAAGCGATATCTCCCTGGGTCAAACCAGTATAACAGCACAGACCTGTTTATCCAAAGGAATTGCAGGTATCTTCTCCATCTCCATAACTGCTCACACGTTCAGTGCAACATGCCAAATAAATCTAATGGGTATCTCTCCGAAGATATTTTCCACTACAGACTGACATATACACTATGCATCTGACATATAATTCAATGCATAATTATGAGAGGACACCATTGAAGGGATGTGTCTTCAAATCCCAAGACTGGTGTCATATTTATTTATTTATTTTTGTTAGTGAGCTTGTTCTCTGGCACCCCTGATCTCAGTCCCTTCCAGAAATCCATCTCTTTTTCTTGCCATCTATAAAACTTGTAATCTAACTTTCTTGTTCTAAATTTACATTGCAAAGTCATTGGTGATTATGTTGGTTGTTAACATGGGTTAGCTCCAGTCGTAGCCCCGAGTATTTTACCCCCGATGCCAATCAAAAATAAAAAGTCAAGTCCCAGGCAAACTCGGCTTAGCCCCTCACCTTTTCAACAGCTAGAAATGCCCCTGGTTGTGGATAAAAAAAATCTGAAAGCTAATATAAACAGTACTTGCAATAAGTTTGTGATCATTTCCATTATCATTGGTAATTAATACCGGTCCCAGCAGGTATTGTAGAACATGATAAACGAGTTTAGCTCAGTGCGCCACTCTTTCTCTTAAAATTGCCAAAAAGAATAACCTTGGGAGGTAAGGTGGGAACGCACTTCGTAATACTTACCAGTTCTGGAAGGTAAAAGATGTCTGGCACAGTGGTGCATATACCAAGCCCGCTGGGTAAACTTCCCACTGGCTGTGCCGTGGTAGATGCCATGGTCTTACTGCTTCAGGTCTTGGCCACTCAAATGACTTAACAGGAGAACGGCCGCTCCTTTTGAAGAATGGCCAAAACTTGAAAAGCCAGCTTTCGTATGACGACAGGACTAAGCGACCAGACACACCCTGAAAATACAATTAAGTGTTTTGACTGTGCACCTCCGTGTTGGTATGCAAACGAAAAAAAAATAAAATGATAAGGTGACAAATTAGATACAAGCTGTGCTGATCTGGGATGACATGTGATTGGTCGTTTGTTTTATGTGCCAAAAATGTATGAGGATTTTGCACTGGGGGTCACCTTATTTCGTAACAGCCTTATCTGTAATCTTAAACGGGGCTAGATATGTGACCAAAACATTTTATGGTGAACAGTTAACATTATCGTAAGTCTGCAACACCAGAACTTGTGCCCTGTCATAGTTCACCATGGTCCAGTGCCGAAGCCTGCGTGAATTAGGTTTGGTGCTCAGGAACGCAATCTCTCCTAATCTCTGGTATTTTAACTTATTTAAGTTCATAGTGGTGAAGTTTGGTTGGCAAGTATTTACCTTCTCAGCCTTGGAAAACTGCAAGGCTTAGAACTCAGGAGTCATTTCTGAAAAGTATGGAAATGTTATGCGGGTTACCTTCTACAGAACATCTGGGGTTTTTGAAATATCTTTAAATACTTTTCCTCCATCACGTTTCAAAGTTTGCCCCCAAGCAGAATTAGTGTCCTTCAGCGAGGAAGACTGTGCAGGGTGTGCACAGCAGGCTGGCCGCCGAAGATGTAGCCTGGGAGGTGGCGGAAAGTTGAAGTGGGAGTGACAAAAGGCACAGAAGGGTTGACGTGGCAGTCAGAATCTCCATGACGACCGGGCCAAGCCTGCAACTCGGCAGTTCAGTTAAGCTGCTGTGGGTCACGTTCATACCAATTAGTAACAGTGAAAGAAAGGGTTGGAGCCATAGAAACAAAATTTTCCCAGTGGGAGTGTCTAACATGTTCTATTATTCAAAACCTGTGATCTGGATTTACAGCAATTCATTATGTGCCGAAAGATGTTTATTATGCTCGTCTGGAATGTTTTCATTCCTTATTTTAATTTAGGTATATTTCGGTGTTGGTATCATGTAGGCAGCTCAAATTGGTAAGTTAATTTCTAAGCTATTAAGAGATCAGATTGGGTGGTGGTACCGTGATTGGACCGTGACAGCCTCCATATCCCATGTCCTCCTATGAACCACTGAGGAGTGTACTTGAAGAGAACCTGGAGATGTGGCAAGGATGGTATCACCATAGATGGGTAGAAGCCAGATGAACCAGTCAGGAGCACCAAAGGCTGGTGATAACAAAAGATGTTTATAAACCGCACCAGTCTGGCCATACAAGAAGGATACCTGCCAGCCTAACAATGACCTGGAGGAGGAAACATGCGTTTCCCATAGACACCTGTGCGGAGTTCGCAGCTTTCAGCACATTATGGTTCTGCTGCTACACAACTGGAATTTAATTTGCCCACACCTCATATTTTGACATAGGTAATCAAAATACAATTAGGAAAAACAATGTTTCGCCTACTGTCACCCTGTAGTGAATGAACAGCTATGGGCAGATGGCCACTTACTCATTACTTACACAAAAGTTATGCATAAATATCAATAATGGAATGCATAGTTCCAGCAGTGACAATCACTACCAGAATTACCTGTATCACACCTACTGAGATTACAAACCAAAATCACCACAGTTTGCATAACTAGCAGGGAAGATGATTAATCCTTGAAGAATAAGACCAAAAGTCTGAGGGAACCCATTCGACTGGTTTAACTTAATGGGGATGTCGTCACAGTCTTGGTGATTCGCATATATCCAGGAAGCTCTGATGCTGAGATTTTACACACGAAATAAAGTCAGAGGAAAGGAAAATAGATGATCTTGAGATCAATAGGACTCCAATATATACCTCAAGAGGGGATCTCCCTGAGTGAAAGGTAAATAGTACTCAGTTGTGCACTCCCAACTATGTCAATGAATACTTCATGTAAGCTGTCTTGGGTTAATATATCTACTAAGTAAATAAGGAATCATTTTAGCATCAAACAGTAGCCTCTGCTCAGTGCTGACTTGGTGAAGGTGCACATGCTTTTGTGTGGCCTAAGGACCTGCCCTGAACTTCCTTAAAAGCCCCATATGATTTACAAGTCTGAGGCTCCAAGGGAAGTGGATCTATTTTTCCCCTATAGAAACTTCCAGAACATGTGCCCCCAGGCCTGTTGTGTGGTGCCAGATGTCAATTATTTTATGATGAGGTCTGGCCACTTCAGTGCAGATTAGACTTTGTGTTTTAGGTCTGGTCCAATATATCTTCGTAATGTCCTAAATTAGATCCTACATACATACATAGATCTGCAATTTCCTTCAGAAACAATAACGCTTTTAAATCTGTATTGCATCTGGATTCCTTAACCGTCTTCATTGCTCCTTCTGCGTATTTGCCCAATTGACAGAGCCAGCCCATGTAAACAATCCCTGTGCACAAAAGTGCTGAAAAAAAGTAAATCCGAGTAATATGATATTGGTGTACAACAAAGTAGCTTTATTGTTCAGAAAACGGGTTCAACTTTTTATTTAATTAGCCTCTAAAAATGTAATTAGGTTTGGGTTATTTGTGCTAACCATGTTCATATTTAAAGCTCTTTTCATAACTAACCCTCACATCAAAATTACGAAATATCCAAAAGGGTGTGACATTCACTACTATGACAAGTCCTCTAACAATGTATTCTGGTCTCTAGCAAACAAACTGGGATTGTCGCTTACTTTATTACATTGAACGTCTATTGTGGAGTAAACGGTATTCGTTCTCGCTAAACACTTGAAGCTGCTCTCCTACCTTACCTGTGGGAGCAATAAAAGTTAAAGTATGGTGTTTGTATGCTTGAGTGGTTAAAACATGAACCAAGTGTGTAGGGAAGAATGCGTACACATCACAGAAACCTTCTACAGGAAAGCCCCGCGTGCCCAAGATTCCTCTGGAGATGTGATTGATAAGCAGATACTAGATCTCTAATAGCTAATAATTAAGAAACAATAGGATATGAGTAGGAAAATGTCCTTTAAATATATTGTTTCGCAAAACGACCTGCCTTTTCGTAATACTGCGCTCCGCGGACAGGATGTAGCAGCTGGTTTCACTATAATCGTAAAATGTATAGAGAATAGGAAAAACACAGAGACCAAAGGTGTAGATTCCTATGACTAAACCATGCAGAAAACACGGCTCTGAATATCAGACACTAATATCTGGTTACCAATTAAGTTGCACGATACTTAGGAGCTTGTTGGGAACCATAGTTCCGCACAAAATAGTGCCCAATTTGGCGGCTCAGGGTAGAAATATCAGTAAATCATTTCAAAGTAAATGTAGCTTTTTGCCAGTGTCTGCTTCCCATCTCAACAGAATTGTGCAATTAATTTTAAAATAATAACGCGTTTTTCTTTTTAAATCCTGTTAACGTGCACTCGCACAATCTACCTTAAAGCTCCGTTTGGGGTCAGGACAATGATGTATCATAGTGCTCTTTAACACATTTTTGTGGACTTTTAATGTTACCATAGGCCATGATCCGTATATTTCTGACTGTAAGCCCGATTTGGACCACGCACGAGTGAGCACACTCCTTGGACGTTTACGACACTTGATAAAGTCAGAAAACAAGAAGAAAACATAAAATCCTTTAATGACAAATTAAAGTCCTTTGCTTATCGCTCAGTACACCATACTGTGACGTTTGACCATTCGCGGATCGGCGTGCGTTGCACCGTACCGTATATAGTGTAGCCTACATACTTGTGTACATAATTTCCATGATATGTAGTTATGTCCGTGGATATAAATGTGTCGCGTGCTGAATATAGTGTTCCCCTATTGTGGTATATTTGTGCAATCAGTACTGTGCAGGATACTGAAAATTAGTAATTCGTTACAGTTACTAGTTACTTAATTCATAAATAATTCAATTACCTAACCAATTACTGCATATAAAATAAAATTAGTTATTAGGGAAAGTAACTTTTGCATTACTTCAATCCTTTTCTTAATCCATACATAGACAGACAGCACAAATACGTCGCCGGGATGTTGGTTTAACATCGGAACGTCGTGTTCTACATATAGGCCTATTAATCATATTAAAATTATTACATAGGCTATAAGCTACATGCTAATGTGTGTTTCGGCGAGCAAATGTTTTTTTTTCAATGATTTATCTTTAAGCGGTTCAGCATAACTGTTAAACTTATTGTTGCTGGTTCTGTCATGTTATCGATATTTAAAACGATAAACACATTGAATCAATATTCGGTAGCGATGTCTCTGCGACATTGTGCCAGTGAGCAAACGTCCTCATAGAGATGCCTTGCCGATGGATTTTAGAGCATCGCGGAGACATTGTCTATGCATGTGGGCTGTCTGGGTTGTTATATTATTTTAGTATTCCCGCAGTGACAGTGCGAGACAATAATACAACTGTCAAGTTTAATGTATCACTGTAGCCTACCTAATACACCCATACATTGTACCACCGTAAGGTCGGACGATGTTAGATCAAAAACGGGAATAGGTTGCATTTCTCTGTTAATATCTTTACACAAGACACAATAATGCGTAAGAAGCCCATTCAAATTTCAGTACTTTTAATTGTGTTATTTAATTCGATACCGCCAAAAGTAGTGAAGTTCTATACCAACACTGGTCGCTATCAATGTAATGTAAAAAAAGTGTTATTACTGTACACTTTTTTAGTTTGTACTGTAATTTTCTGGGGCTTTTCACTTCTTTCCCTTAAACAGATAGATATATCACTTACTTATAGACAGAGATGGAAAGTTCAAGTTCAAAAAGTACAAATCCAGACCAAGATTTTGTTTCAACCAACCAGTTGTGTATAAAGAATCACATTCACAGAGTGCTCAACTGGTTGGGTGAAACAAAATCTTGGACTGAATTTGTACTTTTTGAACCTACACTTTCCAGTGTTATTAAATTTATATATAAAAAAAGCTTGTCATATACAAAGTCAAGCCTGTTATAGATTGTCTACCAGGGAAAATCCTGTTACTTGAACAATTATTTTAACAATAGCAAGCTGCTGCCTTATTTGTTCGATAATGTATTCATGTATCTGACCAGCAATAATTTTTTCCCTGTAGGTGAACATAATCATAATGTATTTTCAACCTATTATAACATGACTGAATATGCGATTAATCATGATTAAGAGGTCACAATGAAGAAAGGCTGCTTTTCTGTTAAAGACCCTTCTAAAAATGTAATTAATCTGGGGTTATGCATGCTGTTGTACTGTTGTAGATGTGTGAGGGTGAATGCATCATCCACAATCAAACCTGCTGAATAAAATCTTGAAAAATGGTCCATGCCAGTGCACCATATGACCTGCAGGGGCAGAAATGCAGATGTAGGGGTTGGCACCGGTCCAGCCAGATTTGTCCCCTTGAGGGACTTGAACCAGTACCTAGGTGCATTCCAGAACCCGGAGAGGTCACCATCCATCCCATTCCAAGTCTACAGTGACTGTCACCAGCACCTACACGCAGAGTGCTGTGATGGATTCCCTTACTGGATCGGATTTCCAGCACCATGCTGAAACCCAATCCCTGGAAAATGGTACGGTCCAAAGCACGTCATATTGTGGAGATGAAAGCTGACAGCTCAGCCGCTTATAGACTTATGATTTCATCAGGATTACTGCCGAGTAAATGCAGTAAAAATAATACTCTATTGTCTGTAAGTGGCTGAAGTACCAGGGATTTCAAATCCCTTCAAATTGATCAAATGGTTTACAAAACAGCATGGATTTTCAGGCCCTCTGAGGATCACTTCATAAAAACCTTTCTGCTGAACTGCAGTGCTGGTCAACCCATTAGGCAACAGAGGCTGCCACCTGAGGTAGCATTGCCTAGAGCTGTGTTTCCCAATCCAGTCCTCAAGGACCCACAATCGGCCCATGTTTTTGCTCCCTCCGGGGTCCCTGCCAGACAGTTCACATTCTTGCTCCCAAAAACGTGTACTGTCTGTGGGTCCCCGAGGACCGGATTGGATAACACTGGTCTTGGGTGCGACATGAGCTTTAAGTAGTGCTACTGAACAGGGCTAGGTGTTCGAATCCTGCCCCTGGCTCTGGCATGTGGCCTTTTCATGCTCTCCCCATGTCATGTGAGTGTCCTCTAGTCTGGTTTACTCACAAAATCCAAAAACATAAAGTCTGAGGAGAACTGTGTCCCCAGATTGCCCATAGCATGTGAGGTGTGCATGTGTTTGTCCTGCGCAGCACTGACATCTCATCCAGGGTGTTTCCTGACCATGTTGCCTAGGATTGGCTCCAGCTGTAACTCTGAACTTGATGGATGACCGGACATAAGGCATCATCTTTTAAACCTCCACATTCCACATGCATTCTAACTGTACCCGTCTCTCTGGCTACTCTTAGATGAGGTGATGCAGTCACCCAGCTATGTGAGCTCGATAACGTGCTGATAACGTTTTACTGCTGCGTGGGTAACAGTCCTCAGATGAAATCTGTAGCACAGCCCCTGTGGATCTTGACCTGAAAGTATGTCAACAGTGACCTTTCATCTCGGCCGACTGGGTAAACGCACCTGCTGGTGAATACGGACCTGGACGCACGGCCAACTCAACTGTAAAAAATAAATGTGTTTTAAAGGTCCTTGAGGGTGCTGTGACATGCTTACAGTGTGGGAGCTGTGTGCAGCAGTCTAGCAGGCATAGAAATCTCTGTAAATCATGGGAAAAGTAACCAGTCCAAAAGGCGGTAATGAAACATACCCCATAGCCCCTTCCTGGATTTGCAGTTGGCAGACGGATGGTCAGGTGGATTTATGTAATATGTAGATATAAAGTGAATTGTATTTTTAAAATTAGCCTAGGCATAGGTATTCAGTGACTGTAAGGTATGTTTTGATCTGATTTATGCTGAAGCGAATAAGTAGGGTTATAAAGACCAGTCTTACATTTTAGTTCACAATTCTTTTTGCCAGATGATGAAGAAATGTTCTCAGGTAGCACTGTAGGCGTAGTCTAGCCAGAGTGCTATGTGGCAGGTGTGGGGCGTTGTCTGAGAGGCCGAGCACTTTGCTGAGTGTTCCTGTCTGTACAACTGCCTTCAGAGATTTTAGGCCAACTCCCAAAACAGAAGCAGCCATTTCCCATAGTGTGTGAAGTCTGCTGGCGTCACCTGTAGTAATGCTGTCACACCAGCAAACTACAGCATAGAGGAAAACACCACCTACAGCACACATGGATAATTTCTGTACTGGTTATTAATCCGCCTAAGCAACAGACATTTCAAGGCATTAGATCTGACGATATTGCCTCTATGTGCAGTGCGATGTCAAAAATCTGCCTCTTCGTTACTGATGAGGGTGGATAGCAAAGATGACTGATTTCCAAGATATCTATATGGCTTGTTCTGTTAAAAAAAAAAAGACAACATTGAAAAACATTTCTCATGAAGGAAATACGGATGTCAGCTGGTGAAACGCAACAGAAACCCTTTGCATATGATGAAAACTGATGAAGGGAAATCCTTTTCTCAGCTGCTCAAGTAAAGCCAACATCATCACTTAATTTTCATACTAGGTATTAAGATCTTACATCATGGATATAGTTATTTAATCGCAACCTATTATTTGCATATATGTTCCAAAATAAAGTCATATGAAAAAACATATAGCCACCTATGCAACAAGAGTTACATTATGACTTAAATACCTCCGTTTCAGCTGTGTTATGTCTCTAACATGGCTGTTTTGAGGGACTTACGGACCTCGAAGCATGTGATGTCTGCAGATTCTTTGGCTTATAACTCAATCGTAATTTTTTTCTGAGGCATTTTCCCAAGGGAATTTATAAGGCTGGAAAACTGAAAAGTTATGATTAAAAATAAACTCCTGTAACCCTGGTTTACATACATACTGCTGTACAACAGCGGTATCCAACCTTTTTTACACCAAGAGCTACTTTTACAAAGAAAATACTGTGGCAAGCTACCAAACTGCCACAATATATTTTGCCAGTTGAGGGGGAGGGTCCACCCCACGGTATATTTAGCAGAATGGGGTTGGGGGGGCGTGGACCACATGTTTGGGAGGAATGCTTGATCGAATGCAGGCACGTGACATCACGATCTTCTGTGTATCCAAGGGTAGATTAATTTCTCTGGGGGCCCCAGGCTGACACGGCTTCTTGAGCTATTTTTTGAGATGAAAAAGAAAGGATGAAATGTCGGTAATCAGCACATGGCAGTAATGTTTGCCCAGTGGGGGGGGGGGCTGTATTTATCAGCCAAATTTAATAAGGTGGGACGGAGCCCCCAATACTGGCCAACGCATCCCTCAATCCATTTTTCATATCACTCATCCAGTATATGGTAGTGAAGAGCCTGAAGCCCATCCATGAAAGCAAAGAACACAAGGCAGGGATGTAAAGGAATGATTATTTTGGATAAAATCTCGATTCTTAGTAGTATCTGCACTGTATTCCTCCCTCATCAAGTCACCCTGCCATTTGGCACGACATGGCTGTGCTGTTTCTCGATATGGTGAGCTAAAAGTAAAACACTGCAAACATGAGCCCAAGATCTACACTGCGGGGTTGCGAGGCTGCTGCCTGGCAGGGAGCAAAATATGTCTTTTCAATGAGAAGTGTATCTAAAGCAGCGGATAAGGAACCGCCATCGCGAGACTGTACTTCAACCCGCGCAGCGAGCCCAGCTGTTGTATCGTGAGCAAACCAAATAGCCTTTGATATAGCAGCACCTGCTTGGCAAACAAAAAGCGAAAAAGCGCAGGGACACAACACCTTCAGAGTAAATACTGACGGTGATGGGGGGGGGGAGATATGGAGAGCTGCCCACCCCCAATCCCCTCCTCTCAACCTACCTGGTTAAATCCCAAAATCCATGTTTCTTAAAGACACCTTTGGGAACCATAAATAACATTTCTGGGAAACAGAACCCCTGCAGAAAATTTGGAGTAGGGCTGGAGTTAGATGCACCATCTCAGATGTTGGATTCTACCACTAGTAGAGTCTTGGCGGTTGACAGTGGATTCCTTGGTTCAGTGCAATGAATCTGTCATTAACGAGATGAGCAGGGTATTGCTGTCACTGAGAAATGTAGGCTACCTCAGAGTGCCAACAGAGTTATGGAAGGCAGTGTCCTGCAAGGCAAACTGCATCTGCGCGTTTCGGTGGATTTTATCGTTCGGTTCTGACGTAAGGCTTGACACGGGACTTCTGCATAAAATTTGGTCCTTATTGTTCACGCATGATTTGCACGGCTGCTGGTGGTGAAACCTGCAGGGTTGCCGGAGGACATAGAGGGCTGTGGAAAATGCAAGGTGCTATCATTAGCGTCAATCTCAGTCAGCATTGCAAGGAGTGCAATAGTGCACTTTGAAGGGGTGTGTCTGCGTTGTTGGGCTCCAGTCCTGCCTTGTCTTCTCATAAAAACCAACAGCCTGTGCCTGTAAAATATACACTGGAGCGTCCAGCCTCTTTTCTGACTTGCCTGCTCGCATTTACTGAAAATCAAGGTATTGCACGTTTCTAGGACTACTGGATTTAGTGCAATTACCCCCCAAGGTGGCCCAAATCCCCCTCCCTCAAGCATCAGTGGACTTCACAGAATACTTTCAGACAAGGGACACTTATTTTCTTCAGAATTATGCAACCTGATTCAGATTTTGAGAGACAAGGTGGAAGATGGTGGTGCAGGAGGTAGTGCTATCGTTCAGCAACTGGAGGGTTGCAGGTTCGAGGCCTGGTTCCTCCTGACCCCATCAAAGTCTCCTTGAGCAAGACACTGAACCCCAAATTGTTCATGGTGTGCAGGTTGGCGGCTTGTAGCCACCGGTGTGTGAATGTAAAGCGCTTTGAGTGCTTGGAAGAGTAGCAAAAATATGCTATATAAATGCAATCTGTTTACCATTTACAAGGTATAAGCAATCTGAGTAAAAACAACAACATACAATCTGTGCAAGGAGCTTTATTAAAAACAATACAAAATAATGCAAATGTAAAACCTTCAAGCACTTATCCCTGCCAAGAGTTGGCTTAAGTGATAGCTGCACCCCTTCTGGCGGAGGCCAGGAAGTCGTAAGTGACCTGGGCGACGTCGAAGGCCTCCTGGGCGGCATCGACGGCGAGGAGGGTGGCGAGCCCTGCATCTCCCTGAGCGGCATCCCGCACTGTGCCGCCGAACATGACGCCCCAGCGCGTTCCCTCCCGTTCTTCGTCGGCCCACTGGGGTGCTGGCAGCTGAGCAGAATGCAGGAGGGGGAAGACCCTGTCCAGGTACACCTGAACAAACAGGTCCTTCAGCAGCTCCGGGTCCCGCTGTCCGTGGGCAAGATGTGGGGGTGGGAGAGGAATAAGGAGACTGGTGTGACCATTTATACCCCAACCAAAGATCTGCCTTCGACAAGGCTCCAAAGCTTGTGTCATACCTTCTCTGATCTCCTGAGGGCGCCCTCTTTTTCAGCCCAAGTGCCCTGCAGCCATGCGTACAAACAGAAACACTTTACAGATCCATTCATTAGCAATTCCTGTATCAATTATGTACATGGGACACTCATGGCATCTAATTGCAAAATTAATATTGTGACATGAATGACACAAGCTGAACCTAGCAACTGCAGATCTCTGACCATCTCGCCTCGTGCTCGCTTGCACAACCATAACTTCAGTACCGCCTGCATGTGTTGCTATGATTTATTTGTAATGTATTTAATAAACACCTGTCTTGAACAACTGAAAACCGGCTTGCATTGTTCTGACTCAATCTTTTGTTAAGCCCTTTCGGAAAGTGTTTGGTAATAAGCTGAAACTGAATATTTTTTATAAAAAATTTAACTCAAAGCTATTTTAAGATGAGGGATATAAAGGAGGATTAAATGCTTGTCCCCAGGGCCAAAGACTCACCCTAAAAGCATCCAGAAGATCCGTGTGATCCAGAACATGGGGGAATGTCGCTAAGACTGGACTGCAGATAAGATCTGTGGGAGTAAAATTCCCTTTACAGAGCGTGCATGTGTGCATTTTTGTGTGCAGCATCTGTGTGCTGAAATCTACGCTCAGCATCCGGCATTCTCTCGGTGAACTGACCCAGAATTGGGCTCTAAAAGCCAAGATGCTTTTGAACTACCATTTACTCCTGAATGCCATACATTTTTGGGATATTATGTCGTATAGACACAATTATGGCAGTCCTTCACAACAGAGCCATGCAGAAGGAGGGTAGTGAATGAAAATGCATCAAACGTGCATTTACCTGCATTCTGCATGGTCAGGCGGTCCCTGAGAAGCGCGTCAGCAAGGACCTGCCTGTAGAGGGCTAGCAGGGGCACAGAACTCGAGCTGCCAATCAGGGTGTCAGGCAGGAGGCTGAGGCACAAACGGGAAGACCGACATCACTGCAGGGCTCCCTCAGAAAGCTAGAATGCTGAAGCGATGACGGCGGGAGGGCAAGCGGATACGCTGGCAGTGGGTAACAAGGACTTGCAAAAGGAATGTTTGCAGGGCCTGCATGTAGGTGAGATGTATGTTCTAGCATTCTAGCTTTTCTTTAGTCAGTCTTTTGGATAGTAAAATTCCCTTTTCTAAGCTGAATGGGAAATCTGGAGGTTCATGGTCATTTGAGATTAAAGGTGAAAGGGGGATTGGTGCTGTCGTCCCGCTGCTCTCGCCGATCACTTAAGCTGTTGACGGTAGTTTGGCTTGACGCCAGAACCCCTGGAAACCCTCATGTCTGTGCTTCCTTCCAGGTCTCTCTTTTAGCCAGGCTGCCATAGTTACTCTAGTACTGCCGGAGGTTAGGTGTAGGGCAATAACTCTCTTCTCCATCTTCTCTTTTCCGAGCTGATCCTGAGCTTATCCTGAGCTGATCCCGAGCCAACACTACACCGCTTGAACCCTCACCTGGACACCTTGGATATAATTACATGGAACCAATTGGGACTTTTAAAACTATTTGGACTGAAATTAATGTCAGTGTAAATGCTGTTTCATGCTCCCCGGTCACCCAGAGGAGGATGGGGTCCCCTTCCGAGTCTAGGTTCCTCTCCAGGTTTCTTCCTGCTAGAGGGAGTTTTTCCTTGCCACTGTCGCCTCCATCTTACTTGGTGGGATTCGGGCCGGGTTAAGTGCTTTGTGACAATGACCGTTGTTAAAAGCGCTATATAAATAGAATTGAATAGAATTGAATTGAATTGAATTGAATGTACGTACTTCAAGGTAGCCCTGGTGCTGGCGCTGGGAGAGCGGAGCTTCACGATGAGTTTGGGTTGTTTCCGGGAGATCAGCATCTGGTGCAACAGGCTTCCCATAGCTGTCCCAGGAAGACAGGGGTTATTTTTGGCCTGTTTTTTTTTCACAATAGATGTATGGATGCCATGAGTCCATGAGTCATCATTAGAACCACAGCCCACACTGAAAAAATGTCGAATTCTTTAGGGCAGTGTTTCCCAATCCAATCCTTGGGGCGCTGGCAGCTGGGCGGAATGCACTTGCTGTTCTCAGAGCAGCCTTGGTGACCGGGAACTGGGAGGGAGCAAAAATGTGGACTGTCTGGTTGGGAGCTCAGGGGGAGCAAAAACATGGACCGACTGGGGGTCCCCAAGGACTGGATTGGGAAACACTGCTTTAGGGGAGCACCTTTTTGGCACGAGAGCAGCTTCCTCTCCGTGTTTTCCTCCAATACGCTGCATTCATAGGGAATAAATGTTGTGTTTTTCTGCACCGACCACATTCCTTCCCATTATGGGTGTCATTTTTTGCTACACCCCTCTCTTACACCTCCAGTGCCGCGCCCTGGTGGATGGGCGTAAGTATACAATGTTTGTATAAGGATTATATGTTCATCATTTAATTTAAATGATCTCTTTAAGAGATGATTTGACTACTGAACATCTCTCCAGGTTATGTGAATGCAATGCCCCATTTTACTGAGAAGCCCCTGTCCCTCATCACCCCTCCCCCACAGCCAGACTATGCAACCCAGCATAATCAACTTATTAGCCAATCAGATCCAACCTCTCCTGTTAATTGAAGGGTCAACATCAACATCTTTTTCATAGGGAGTCCCTCCATGGATGGTGAGCTCATATGTCCTGCAAAGGCAGGTTAAAAAGCACATTAACATGATACAGGAGGTAAATATGCCCGAAGAACACAGGTGTTACCAAATGTACAAATAGATTCCGATCAAAATCGTACACTCAATGACCACTTCATGAGATATACCTAGCAAGTACCATTTCAAGGGTAGTTGTGTGTTCAGAAAAGCCATTCTATAAATCCTGGTACTGAGATGTCATTTTCCCCTTCTGGACTTCCTGTTAGCTTTGATGAGACTGACCACTCTCGTTAATGAGGTATATTTTTTGATTAGCAGGCTATCTGCGTTAACGAGAAAGTCTAATTCATAAAGTGGCAACTGAGTGTATTAGGCACAGTTTTCTGTTCCTTTTATTGTGTTATAAAACATGTAACAAATCAAAGGCAAGGACAGAAAATGAATAGTAAAGAAAATTCATAGTAATGAATGAGACGATCAATCACTGTTTTTAAAAAAAAGAACAGAAAGTATGATTAAGATGATAGGAATCCTGTAAGGGAGGGGCCTCAGGCCGTACCTGTATGGGATGGGCACGCCGCTCACATCGAATAGCCCAAGGAAGGCCCAGCCGCAGCTGAGGTCGCCCCTCTCACCCGTGGACTGGAACCCAGAAGCAGAGAGAGCACAGCTATCAGCTCACACAGCACTGCAAAGCTCCCTGACTTATCTATCAGGCTTTTTATTTGCGATATATCCAATAATAGTGAATATAATCACAATAATAATAATAATATTAATAATAGTGATCTGTTATGGTATCCTGCTGGCCTCTATGCCCGCTGGATTTCAGAGTCCCAGTGCTCAATAGGAGTGCACGCAAAAAGCAGCACTGCTCATGTTAAAAAAAAGCCACCTGTGAGACCGCGGCAAACCTCCGACACCGGCGGGCCCACGTCCACGCAGGGGACTCACATTTCGAATGTAGGTCACGCCCAGTTCAAACAGGATCCCCACTTCAGAAGACTGGCAGTCGCTCCTTATGAAACAGTCTCCATCCAACAGACTGGGCAGGATACCAGTTGTCTGTGTAATTCACACACGCACGCACGCACGCACGCACGCACGCACGCACGCACACACACACACACACACACACACAGGTGTAACCAAACAAAATTAAAGGCTTTTGGCATTTTTAGTTTTAGATCTTTGTGGGGACCAGAAAAATGCTCTCCATAATGTCAAATTAACAGGTTTTTATCACATTGTGGGGGACATTTGGTCCCCACAATGTAATATAAATGTAATCCACACACACAGACATTGTGGGGTTTGTGCTAACTGAATTCAATATTTATAAAACCTGCATAAGAGAAATACATAGAAAGAACATCGTACCCTTGGAGAAAAGGTCCAGTTTTTTTGGTTCTTTTGACCAGTATTTGCTCTGACTGTGTGGATATTACTCAGTACCTACAGAAAGAAAGTATAAAGATTATTATTTCACTGTTTCCTCATTTACCTTCATCTGATGTAACGTATGGAGCTCACTGCAGGAAATGGCATCAATGTCTATTTCTTACACTCAGCAAAAAGAGGATACCAGGATTGCACTGATACACTTAAAATTTGACTGCAGTCCTTCACCAGTGTGCACATGATAGCTGAGAGATGCTCTCAGGTAAGTCAAGACAAGTCAAGACAATTAGGCTTATTTTCTTTTCCGTCAAATACACAGCACACTGTGACACGAAACATTGTTCCTCCAGGACCAAGGTGCAACACAAGACTACACAAGTGCAGGCAGGGTAGAACTATACAGAATGCAAGGAGAACAAAGAGGGAGAGACTGCAAGATAAACTCAAGAGCAATAATACAATGTTACAGGACAAGTCAAAATACAGTGCAGTGGACAAAAGCAGTAAGTGTACCATTTTGAATGAATACAGTATTGTGACAGGTACTGTACTCTAGCAGCAGAAGTGTGCAAAAAATGCAAGACTCAGGTAGATAATAAATAAATAATTCATGGAACAAGTTCTGTTCAGGAGTGTGTGTGTGTGGGTACAGTTTAAGATTCAGTTCTGATTCAAAAGTTTGATGGCCTGAGGTGAGAAACTGTTTCCCATCCTGGCAGTGAAGGGCCGTATGCTATGGAGCCTTCTGCCAGATGGAAGGAGGGAGAAGAGGGTGTGGGAGGCTGTGTGGGGTCGTCTACAGTGCTGGTGGCTTTGCGGAAGCAGCACGACGTGTAAATGTCTGCTGTCCTCGCTATCCTCTGTAGGGGCTTCTGATCTGAAGCAGTGCAGATCACATACCAAGCCAAGGGCTTAGCACGTTGGACATGTTAGGACATCTCCCAGCTGGCACTTCCCCTGAGCACATGACCAGGAATGTTGTCTGGTTCGGTGGCCTTCCATGGGTTGACTCTGAGCAGAATTCTCGTCACATCAGCTGTGCCCAGGTGGAGCACATGGTTGGGGTGTTCTTCCTCTGCCGTGTTATTGTGTGCTTCAAACTGGGCGTAGAAGTGATTCAGCGCATCTGGAAGGGAGGCCCCACTGTCACAGGCAGGTGGAGATGTCCTATAGTTGGTGATGGCCCGGATGCTCTGCCACTTGGGTCTTGCATCCCCAGTATGATGGAAGTGGCCGTGGACTCTCTGAGCATGTGCACGCTTTGCAGCTCTGATGGCCCGGGACAGGTTGGCCCTTGCTGTTCGCAGGGCAGCCTTGTCATCGGACCTGAAGGCAGTGTCTCGGGTTCTCAGCAGTGCGTGCACCTCTGCAGTCATCCATGGTTTCTGGTTGGGATGTGTGATGGAAACAGTAACATCATTGATGCCCTTGCTGATGTAGCCAGTCACCAACACCGTATACTCTCCTAGGCTGGTAGAGCGCTGTAGGTTGCAGCTTCCCAAAACATGTTCCAGTCAGTGTGCTCAAAACAGTCTGGATACGCAGAGATGGCTCCAGCGGGGCCGGTTTTCATCTGCTTCATTACGGGCTTAGCACATCTGACAAGGATGGGATCAGCATAACCATGAGTCGCCGAGATGGGGGGGCGGCGTTCAGTGTGATACACACCAGCGATGTTTGCGTAAACACAGTCCAGAATGTTCATCACCAGTTCCATCACATACTGATGAAATTCAGGGAGAACTGACGTGAGATGTGCATGGTTGAAATCTCTGGCGACAATAAACAGTGCATCTGAGTGCGTGTTTTGGAGCTCGCTGATGGCTCCGTAAAGTTCGGCCAGCGCACTGTCTGCGTTAGCGCTGGGTGGGCATTATACTGCAACTATGAGCATGGTAGTGAATTTGCACGGTAAATAAATGGTCCACATCTAACAGTCACAAACTCCAGCAGCGGTGAGCAGTAACTAGAGACCAGCACAGCTTTCCTACACCATTCTGTGTTGATGCAGACACACAAGCCCCCTCCTTTGGTGTACAGGACAGAGCTGGATTTCTATCTGATCAAAACATTAGCAAGCCAGTTATCTGTATTCCGTTGTCTGGGACGCCATCGCTGAACCATGTCTCCGTAAAAACAAAAACAAGGATCTCATTGCTTTTTTTTTAAGTCACTAAGCTAGTCAAGGTTGGTGTGCCCTGCAGGGTGTTCTCAGAAAACACACAGTTGCTAAAGGTAAGGGGTGCCTGATGTATCAACCTGAGACAGGAAGACCATCTATGCACACAGGTGTTCAGAGAAACAAAAATTTTTTTTAAGTTATATCATTCCTGTGTCTGACTTTTTTCTCTTTGAAACCCAAGGATGAACACGGGAAGAACACGCAAACCCTGCAAGCAGGGATTGTATTCACACCCACAGCCATGGAACCTGACCTGGAGTCAACAATACTTCTGGCCGGCTGACCAGGAACAGGAGTGCAGTGCTTGTATTTACTTAAGAGAAAAACAAAAACGTCCTTATACCTGTGCAGCAAACCATGCAAAGCACAACAGAGGTACCATCAGAAACATAGAAGCACAGGAGTCATCTTTTAGAAAGCCATTTGCTTTGGTGCATGCTTGTTTCTGCCCCCTAGTGACTGGCAAGAGAATGACAAGAACAATCGAAGAATGAGGCATTCTGAAAATGAAGATTTACGATAAAATTTCAACAGGTACAAAATGTGCCTGTGATTTCCCTAATGAATAATCTGACCTAATCTAAGAGCTTGTGGCTGTCCACGATGAGCTCACCGACCTTGACGCCATCAAATACGCAGAGGCGCACGTGTCTGCTGAGGACCTGTACCCCAACCCCGGGGCTTGGGATCATTCTGCAGCTCCACAAGGTCAACATCAGGGAGATTCTGGAGATCCTGGGCCGGACCTGTGTGGAGCGATAACGTCAGCAGGCTGTCTATTTATAATGGCTGCAAACACTCCATGTCTATCAGAAGGGGGTTTAGGAGTCCAATGGAATGAGTAGAGCCAAGGAAGGCCAAACACCATGATAATGATCTTTAACTACCTCAACCTTTACCTCCAACTGGCGAAAAAATGCAAACATGAAAGCAGCATTACTTGTTTTGTCAGGTGAACTTTCAAAGGAACCGTAACCAGTTTAGAAAAGATTATAGCAACTATCTTTCCATTTTTTGTTTTCTCTGTTCCCAAGTAACTTGATAATGGTTTGAATTGAATTACAAAATAAGCAAAAATAGCTGTAAAGCTTAACAGGTACATACACTTCCTGTATCTGGGTTCCAGAAAAGGTCTTTGAAGACAAGCTGAGACTGACTCAGTTCTGGCTGGATGAAGCAGCTGCTTCTGTAGGTACTTCCTGTAACCACAAGAAGAGTTTATGTTTTTACGAGACGTGACGGCATCAGTGGTCCCATGAAATGTAAACGATTTTCACCTCATAAATGAGCATAGCAACAAGTCATAGACAAAATGAGCATCGAATTACGTGATGGACAAAATGAGCATAGCATAGCAAGTGATGGACCATGAACAACATGCTAATATATGAAGATTTGATTACATGATTATTATTACTTTATTTGGCAGATGCTTTTGTTCAGTGACATAGTGAGGGTTAGAGAGCAGTGTCAGTGTCCCTGATGCAACAGAGGTTAAGGGCCGTACCCAAGGGCCACATAAGGTATTTTACTGGCAACCTTCCGATCATGGGCAAAGAGTCCTAACCCGCAGAGCCACAGTCTACCTTTTCTGATTTTTCATAACTGCATAATTTTAATGAAGAAAATGGGTCACGAGTGCATTCTATTCGTCACTTGTCAACGACGCAAAAACTTTGCTAGAAATATGATTGAATGCGATGCCTAGGAAAAATCTGAGGAACGTCACGGCCGAGATGAAATCCGATCGTCCATCTGGGGGTGTGCTGCCTATAGACGCCGCTCTTCCACAACACTGATAAATGCAAAGAGTGACGTGAGCACACCCCCTAGGCAGCGACCTGTAGGTCCAGGTGAAGCACGTTTGCATGCCAGCGAAGGCGAAATCAGCTCGCGCGGTGACGGTCTGCACGTGCCGCCGTCACCATGGGCGACACGGAGGTAGATCCGTTAAAAAAGTGCCGGCGGCAGACAGATGGCCTCAGCTGGGGCCTGCAATTCTAACCACGTCTTTGGAAGTTCGAACTCCATCAGAAGGCCAGTTCAAGAAAACCTCCTGGGTCAGTGAAGGAGCTTTATTAAAATAAATACCTGAATAAAGTCTTTAAAAAGTGAGTTTTCTTGTTTGCATCAATCATGAAATAAGCAACCTGACACAATGGTCATGTCTCATGGGTCAAGTAGTTTCAATATCAAGTTTCAGGTTTTATTGTGATGGGTTCCAGGGAACATAATGAATTTCCTGTGCCACAGTTGCAGGGGATGGAACAGGTACAACAGGACAAACAACAGTACAATATCCCCAGATAGTCCATGTTTTTGCTCCCTGGGAGAAAGCAAAAATGTGGACCATCTAGGGGTCTCTCAGGACTGGTTTGAGAATCACTGCAATAAAAGACAAGACTAAGCAATAGAGGAAGTGGAAAAATAAATGAAAGAAAAAAGCAAACAGGACGGGATCCGGTCGGTCAGCATGGGGTCACTGAGCCAAACCTCAGCTTATCTCCATGGTACGAATTTAGCTCTCACCTTCGGCAAGCAGCTTCGACAGGGTGGATGGCCTGAACCCCGCGGGGATGGCACCCATGGCCGCCAGCACGTCAGTGGCGCTGATCTGTTGTTAACGGAAACATGTGAAAAATGTGTCCTGCCGGCAGCTCTCACTCACTATCTATAACAGTGACTCTGTGACACTTGCGGTCCCTCTGAACAGCTTTTAATATGAAACCTGACTGTCATAAGCAATCTTGTACTAATATTTACACATTACTTACAGCGAAAACCGTGCCCCTCATTTGTTTTATCTTTTTGCATTCTGAAAAATCTTTTGTTTCATCACGCAATGTCTGTTATAATGACCAGTTGTTAAGTAGAGTAGACTTTGGTTACTATATGCATGGAGCAGCATCTTTAGATTGAACTCAGCCAGCATTCTGTCTGGGCTGTCACCGCCTACGCCATCTTACCTACCTCTGTGATTGCCTTTCTTACAGCATCCCAATTAGACTGACAGCTTCTGCAAAAAAAAAAAGAGATAAATTCTGCTAACCTCTAGAGTACCGATTTCCATGTTTTAACTAATAACAATTCACTCTCGAGGTTGGAGAGAGGATTCTCTGCTTTTCTGCCCAAGTGCTTCAGCTGAACTCAAGACTTCATTTTGTATGTGACTCCATCTAGTGTTGGGACAAGAAATGTGCACCTCTGGTTTGTTGCAGACTCTTCATCCATCACCTCGTCACTCTCTTCTCCCGTATCAGAGTCTTCTTCGTCCTCGTCTTCCTCCTCCTCCTCCTGACGCACCTGAGAGGATGCTATTCTTACTCCAAATCTACATAATGACTGAAAATCGTTTGTTTCTGTGTGTATAAATAAGCACCTTTCCATTTCCACAAATACCTGATTATAGTTCTTTCTGTCACAATTTAAGAGGTGTAAGCCATTCATATTAAAATCTACAATTGCATTTTCCTGCATATGACCTAAAATTACAGAAAGCAAAAAAGTTGGTTAAAGTGAAGAGGAGGTTCTCTCACCTTTAAGAAGGTTTTAGGGACGAGACCCTTTTTGCCTTCTGCATTCCTAGCGAGCCACCAGCCATCTGGGTTCTTGCTGAGAATGCGCAGGATCTCACCCTTCTGTTAAAAATGAAAAGACACATTTTTCCACACAACTTACACAGCTGTCCGTGATTCATAACCAGAACATTTCATTTAGGCTTTACCTGAACTGTCAAGTCACCATCTTGCTCGCCTTTAAATGCACTCAGAACAATAAAACAGGCGCCGTCTTTTTCAGGTGTTCGCTTTTCAGCCTGCTCTTCCTCATCATCTTCTTCATCTTCGTCGCCATCCCCCTTTTCCTCCTCTTCACTTTCCACCTCTTCTCCTTCGTCGTCCTCCGTCCCAGAAGATCCCGCTTGATTTCTGAACAAAGAAGATGAAGGGATGCGCCGAAGTCCACAGAGACTGTCGCTCTTTCTCAGACTTTTGAAAGCACCTCGTAGCCAGTTTCCAAAGATCTGACCTTAAGAACTTAAGTACTTAACCTACAGTACTTAAGAACCTAAGTACTTAAGAAATTCTTAGACATGGTCAAATGAGAAGAAGAAACAACTGAGAATATAAACAGCCCATGTTCATCACACTTTGGATTTGAACATTCTCTTTGTTCTTTTGATTGTAATTTGGTACCCGCCTTGAATTGGTACCCACCTTGAATTGGTACCCATCTTGAATTGGTACCCACCTTGAATTGGTACCCACCTTGAATCTGATTTCTGCGCAGGAGTCACCATAGCTGAGAGGGACAGCAACTGTTTCTGCATCGTCTCCAGTCTCTTCTCTTCATCCAGCTTCCTTTGGTCATAATTTCCCACCGGTGCGGGTTCGTCTGCCTTTTCACCATAAAACGCGGTACGACGCGGTGATGTGCAAGTTACGGTTAAAAAAAAAAAGCAAGCCACACATTTAGAGGGTGCCATAGTGCTCGTGATTCCAGAGGAGACTGTCTGAGACACCTACTTTGGTCAGCTTCTTCAGAGTCCTCATCGTGTCCTCAACAGACTTCAGCAGCTGGTTGCACCTGTTCGAAGATAAGGTAGGGAGAAACATTAGTGACAATAACAGCTTAACTGGAGCTTCAACCAACAAAAGCTCCCATATCCCCAGCAGCATTCGTAGGTTGTGTTTTGTCATAGACAAACATCCATGTCTACATCATGCTGATACCTCTCTGAAGCCTCTGTCAGCCTGGAATCTTCCGTATCCACATTCTGCTGTTTCACCTCCCGGACCAAACTGTCCACCTTGGAATGGGAAGAAATTGAAGTCCATGAAAAGTAAAATTGCATTAGCTCAATCTACACACTAACACATTGATTCCATGCATAATTTACAATAAACAATTATTTGCAATGGCATTGTCATTGACCGGTGACAGATATCAGGGACACTTCTAGAGAGATTGGGCTCCGAACCCAGACCAAACCAGTTATGTTCTAATTCCTTTTAGGGCCCCTGTCACCCTGTCACGGTGTTCCACACATAAGCCCTCAAAAGCTTGCCAGTAGGACAGCCCTAAACCCTCAAAACCTCCACACACAGACAAATCTCCACACGCATTTGCAGATCTGTCGCAGCAGAAGTGCAGCAAAAACACGTGAAAAAAGACAGCGAATTGAGAGGCCCGCCTGAGTTTTAACTGATGACTTGTCGGTATATACAGCTCTTGGAGCAAAATACTTAAGACTTTTTAGCCATTAATACCAATGTCCATACGCATTCACAGATCTACGCACGCATTTACAGATTTGTCTATACAAGTACAAGTCTCAGCACACTTGCAAATATCATTAAGCATACGAATCTGATTCGGAATACACATTTACATATTCCTGTACATATTTGCAACTACGTAGTAAGCTGTCTCAGTATGTATTTGCAAATTCTTTGACTCTCTACACACATTTGCAAATAAATTTGCTACAATAATAGCCCCATATCATTATTTGTACTTCAGTTATGACTGAGTAATTACTAAGTATTGCTAAGTTAATTCAGTGAGACAGAATTTACTTTACGCTTGCGTAAACATATTTATTCTCCACCTAAATGATCTTTGGTGTGTGGCTATCTGCTATTACTTTCAATATCTAAATTATCCTAATTTGAAACCGTCTAAATTAAACTGGACTAAATAATCGGGTTGTTGAAGCATTCTACTCAGGTAACTAGCCACGTGAACATATTCTAGCAATCTAAACAGCTAAATCCCATTTTAATGTCATTTTACGTCTTTTAGTTGTACTGTAACTGAATAGGTAAATAGCCAGATTATAATGACATCCATTCATCTTATAGTCGCTTACCCTAATAAAACAATGTATATATAATTTTAAAAACGCACTTGCTTTTTAATGCCATCAGTGTCCCTTTGTACTGTTTGCAGCGGTCCCCTCTTCTTCGGTGGCATCTGAATTCAACGACAGAAAAAACGCGATCCTACGTTATTTTGATTTTGAAAAAGTAGTCAGACGCCGGTGTTCAGTCGCTAAGATACAGTGCGGAGGTAAAGTCAGCGGCGCAGAGTAAAACCTCCCCGCCCATCAAACATAGAGATCGTACAAGTACTAGATGCTATTATAGTCACTATAGCGGGAACTGCACCCCAGAAGGACCAGATGTGTCAGCTCCAATAATCAGTTTTATAAACCATGATTTATTTCCTTAAAATTTAATTAATTCTGCCCCATTCGAGCTTGGTCCGGACACATAATATATTGCTTCTCTAGTTTTAATTCTCTATGGTAGTACCGTAATGCTGTCGAGTTAGTGCGCAATAGTTTGCGACGGAAGTGAAAACAGGTGTGCGACGGAAGAAAATTTAAGACGGAAGAAAACGCGTGTAGCTGTCAATCCATCCATCCATCTATCTATCTATCTTCCATAACCGCTTATCCTGATCAGGGTGGCCTGGAGCTGTCATGCCATTACAGAGCCAGTCAAGGGCAGCACAGGGTTGGGTGCATCCTGGGCGGGAAGCCAATGCATGTAGTTGTGTTAATTTTAAAAAAGGTTAAATATTTTTGTTGCAATCTGATTTCTTCTGTCGGAAAGATGTGCAGATTTTGATTATTTAGGACACTAGTTATTATTTAAATCAACAACAAAATTGATTTTTTAGGTTTGAAATGTTATTCTTGAAAACCCCAAAAATAAAAAAAAAACATTGAATAATGAATGCATCAATTTTGCGAGTACTTCAAAACCGTACACAAGATTTCTGGAATGAATGTTCAAAAATATTGGTCTTATTTTTATTTAGATTCACTTTTAGATATCTTTTTAATTGTAATATTTTCCCCTGTGACATACATTGTAAAAGGGAATTACCGGTCCATCTTGATTTCATTCAGCTTGTCTTGCAGCACAACAGAACGACATTGTACTTAAAATACAATTTAAGAAAACATTACATTTATTTAGCAGACGCTTCTATCCGAAGGCAGGGTTAGGAAGTCCGTGGAGTATTTGGGGTTAAGGGCCCTACTCAAGGGCCCAGCGGTGGAATCACTATGCCGGCCCTGGGTTTCGAACCAGCGTCCTTCCCAAATACCGAAAGTATTCAATGATACTGTGCGTCATGTATTTTCAGCATCGTGTCTGGAGACTCGGTAATTCAGTGATGATCCTTCACTCAGCTACGACCCCCTGGACCGGGAACTCCATGATATGACTAGAGACGGGTGGTAGTCCGCAGCCTACGAAATAAAAAAAATGATTAAATAATTGTATTTATGTACAGTATTTCAAACTTTAAAATATGAGACTTTTGTTTGTGGACATAGTATACAGAAATGCTAGAACGGTTCTTCTATCCATGTTCTCACTTTTCTGCTAATACCCAACGATTTAAAAATAATCTGACAAATATCTGCAGCAATTTCCGCGATCTTTAAGTCTTTTCTAATACGATGTTGATTATTTACGCATATGAGAGGAATAAGTACCTCGGTCTCTGTATCCATATAAAATCGAAGCATGTCATGCCAAGTCCAACTTCTTCTGTGTTTCTGCCAGCTTATCCTGTAGTCTTTTCTTTCTCCAGTCTAGGAACTTTCTTCTAATTCTGTTCGCTTGCCAACCAGCAAGGAATCCTGACGCAAACGAAATGAGTATTGCAACTTGCAGAGTCCTTTCTGACACATCAGCCATGTTCACCTTTAGCTACGTGCAATCAATTTCTATAACCGCTAGACTCTACCAGGGCCGGAGAATGCGTAAAACTACAGCCACGTGACTTTATGGCTGTCGGACAACCGCTGTTACAGGAAGCGTCATGGGTCATACTTCACAAGCTATAAAAGCGATTCATTTTTTCCGTTTCATAAATGCAGTACATCCATAAACTATTCTTAGACTGAGTATACAAAGGTGAAATTTGCAGGAATGTTCGAATAACTGCTCTGTATGTTATATGTGTGCGTATTACTCAAAATAGACCAAAATGAGATATGCGAAGAGAAGCATTCCAAATATACCTGTACTCATACTTGTGCAAATTGCAAATAAAGAATTATTTAACTTCGAAATATAACTAAAATGTTCATATTATCAGTTATGAACTGTGTATGAGCTGATATCTTAGATTAATTACACTGAAATATAATAATAATAGTAATAATAACATTTGGTTTTGTTCATCCATTCAATTATGAATTCATCAGTACTGGTGTGCCAGTAACATCTCATAGTTCAAAGTTCAGTGTGTAATCTTTAGCTCCAAAGGCTTGTGGATCTGCAACACATACATCATATTTCCATTGCAGATTCTGCGTAGTTTAGGTTCAGGTCATTATAGATGGGAAAGCATATAGGGCTACTCTAAAGTCATCCGCACCTAAAATCCAACATGCACAAGGGGCATTCCTGCAGATGGTATTTATCTGCATCAGAGGCACATGAACATGGTCAGAAACATCCCCCACCCCCCCACCCCCCGAATTCTTTGTGATGAGATAGTTGCCGAATTGTGTGGCTGTGGTGATGACAAAATTTAAATGATTTAATCAAGAATAGTTAGCCCATTTTTAGCAGAAGCCCATACATTAAACTGCACCTGACCTGTGTGTTTAATTTCTTAACATTGCAGAGTGTCATTTTCATACTCTATTCAGTATCAACAGTGTTATAAGGATCCAAGACATAATCATTTCACCAAAATCATTTTTCCCTATAAATTTTACCTGAACTATTTTATACAATACCTTTGGTCACTGGCCAAAGAAGAGCAGTAACCTTTTTATTGTGCAATGACACTGCATTCCCCTAAAGGAAACTCAAAAGTAGTTTTGTTTAAGGGAAAGAAAACAACTGTACAAAATTCAACTGTACAAAAAGCTACATCTACAAGATGAATCCTTTCCATCTCAGCTTAGAATGTGCATGGATGCCATAACAGAGGTTGCTAGACCCAAGATCGCATCAGGGCCAATAGAATCTTATAAACACAAAATCATTTTGCTCTATATTGTTCATCTTGTACATGCCACAATGTGGTACTGATTGAGATTTATAACTGTACGGAGCTGAGATGCTGTTGTACCCATAACTTGTATTTATAACCAGACTTTTCCACTGAGAATGTAACAAAAATTACTGGGTCAAATATATTTCTACTGTTCAAAAGTCTGGTATTAAATACAGTGCTCAATAAACTACTGTGATTTTTTCCCCCTTTTTTTAGCTCACAAAAATAACACTCCATTGAGGCCACCTCATCTAATTAATGTAGTGGACACGTAAGACAAATATGTTGGGGGAAGCTGCCTGAAGCCACAGCGCTTCCCTATCACATTGGTTACACTGAGCCATGATGTTAAAATGTCTGTGCTTATTAAAGTGGGGTCACAGTGATCTAGAACCAAGAAGCATAGGACATCTCCATGACATTCTGTACTTTATATTATATTATGTTGCATTGCATGAATGACTTTAGAAATAAAAGAATTTTAATACAGCAATATTAGTCATTTGTAATGTTACCTTTTAACAAGTAATACTAAAAACGTAGTGCAATCAAAATGCAATATATTCATTTATTCGTTTATAATGTCTAGAATCTACTGCATAGTAGTGATAATAGTAATTGCATTAATTAAAGCAATGTCATTTGACATATTTGTAGTAATTAATTTGATAAGTTAAATCATTGTATTTTCTTTCTTCTTGTTATTTCAACTTTTTAAAGGTGTTTAATCACACAGCCGCTTCTTTGTATTGCTGGGTTGAATCATAAAGAAATAGAAGACAATAGTAAATGAGATGTTAATTACAGGATCATGAAAATTTTTTTACCATCGGAAGATTCTACCTGACATTAAAATTTCCCTTTTTTAAGTTTCGTACAAACCTGATAAAACTCAGAGGATGATGCTTAGTAGTAGGCCTAAATAAATTCTCCACGTTTCACACTTTTAATGTAGCACACGGTATCAGCAAAATGTTAAAGTGTCACATACAGTAAGGTCTGTCAGTGGATGAGGTTTGGAAAGTGTGACCCAATTATTATGCTAATACACTAATTGCCAATTTATGTTTTGAAAATGCAATGGTCTTGGAAACAGATAAGAGGGATCGTGATGTGGTCACTAAATCCAGAAGGGTCTACTGATATGGACGGAAATAAAATCCATTTAACTGTTGATCATGACATGATCCTCAGCTTTTCATTTTGATGAACTCTTTTCATTTTGAAGTCCAATTAAATATGTCAGCCTTGATTCTAAAATTGCAACCAAACATTTGGATGGCAGGAGAGATAGTGTAGCCTTCCTATACAATTTAAAAGTAGAAACACAAATACTCTAATTTTACCATAAAATAATATAACACGTTTTATATTAAAATAATTATATAATTTTATTAAATGGCCAATTAATTAAAGAAATCCTTTATACAGCAATGCAGAATTGTTTAGTGCAAAAATTAAATTAATTCAAGTTGCTACGCAACGAACATCCATAGTCGCGCAGGATCGCGGTGCATCGTGGGAATATCCGAGTGATGCTGATTCAGGAGGAGAGGAGGAGACCGAAGAGGATGGAAAATGGTGCAGCAGGAAACGATATAAAAACTGCAATGACCCTGCAATGAAATAATGCGCCTCTCCAAAGCATCTAAACACGAAATCTGTATCTGGCGACCAAAGAACAGGTCAGGATTATTACAGTCCTCTTCCTAATACTGTCACCTCGGCGATGGTATGCACTCAGTTAGCCATTTGCTAAAGAGCATTTAGCCATTCGCTTGTATATTGGCACCTTGTTAGTGTTATTGCTGTATAGTAGCTAGCTAACATTAGTAGCAAACGCCCATCGGAGACACTGTGCCTTGTGTGTGTCTTGGGTACTGCAGATCCTATGTACGTGATGATATATTTCTTTCGCGGGTTGAGAATCAATTACTGATTATATATTTAACTTAATAAATGTTACACTGTTACTATAATTATAATGAATAATTGACAGCTATGCATCATGATGAAGGCTTTATAAGACACCCTTTGTCGACCCATGTTGGGAATTGTAGTCTTTAGAGCTTAGAAATTTAGAGTCACGTGCATGTTCCGAACGCCATTTCCCAATGTGCCATATTTGCGTATCCTAAGAGTTTTTTTTGTAGTGATTGTCTGAGAATTGTCCCAATGGCTGACCATATTAGCCATTTTGAAGGTTGGTTGAGATGTCCGGGCTGCTCATTGGTCCACATTTGAAAAGGGCGGGTCCAGCTCATTAGGTGGATGCAGTTGCTTTGGAAACCAATGCCCTCGTGCGCCGCCTGTCGCGAGAAAGATGTAGAGTACTGGGCGCGTGAAAATCCGGAGGCTGAACTGCAGTGCGGACAAAAAATGTAACCGAGGAAAGGGAAAGCAGGATTGAGCCGGAATCATCTGGTGTGAAATATTAATTAAACAGTTTTTATTTGGACTTATTTGATTATTATCAATTTGTCGTCCCTAAGTTAAACGAAAACTGAATGAACGGTCATAGTTACCAGGCAAAAATTATGTGAAATTTGTTAATGCACCAGCTCCCACCTCGACTTTTCTGTCGTCGTGAGCCTTGCGCTCTAATTTATTTAAAAGTAAAATTGACACTGAATATGCGTGGCTTGGTTGTAGGAACGAATACGAATTTGGACATTAATTTATAGTCATTTTTCCTAACTAAATTACAGCCGGCGCAGGTTTGCCGAACACCGAAATTTTCTTTCAGGGTCTGCAGGATAAATACAGACGGGGAGATGCCGTGCCGGCCTGCAGAAATCCCGCATAAATCCATCAGTAACCTGTGAATAAAGCCAGGTGTCCGCGTGTCCGGAGAACTGCGGCGCTGATGCTCCGGGGTGGTAAAGGAGCGGATCCCCGCTCGCCGGAGTAGGGCGACATCACTGTCTACGGGTTTTCGTTGGTCCTTCACCGTGGAAGGAAGATAAAAAATAAATACAGAGTCTGCAGTGTTTGGAAACGCGAAGTCCCAGATGAAGGTTACGAAAAGAAGACGGAAAGGAATGGCCGTCTACCTTAGTCTGTGTGCCAGGTAAACGAGCAGCGCCCATGTGGCGATGCGCGCTACTCGGTGCTTATGTAACGTCTCTCTGCTTATTTATTACCATTAACTTAGTTTAACTGGCCCGTGGCATCTTTCATGTTATCTGAACGGTTAGTGTTAGCCTTTTCGCGTGAATCGGATAAGCGGACGCTATCTCTTTCCTCAGTTTATAATATTCATTAAAATCTGAAACAGTGACTGTTCGTATATACTCTTTGTAACGGACAAGGCAGCCTTGCGGCTAATGTTTTCAGTGGCGGGGAACTAAGCACTGGGACACTTTAATATGAAACACTGTGAACGAAAATTTACGATAACTCGTCATGGTGGTTATAATAATATTATAATGGAGCAATATGTTTGCAGATCCCCCTGGGTCTGATCACGAGTCTGTTCCAAATTTAAGGAACTATATTCATTCAACACACCAGCAACTTTGCATTGCATTCTTGCCATTTCACTAGATACCTCACCCTTTAGAACATTTTAAACAGATGGCATGTGTTGTTATTATTATTAATATTATTATTATTGTTGTTGTTGTTACTGCCACAAATTTAAGCTTCTAAATGAAATGTTAAGACTCAGATAATAAACCAAATTTCTTTTGTTTAGGAAATCACAAAATTCAGAATGCTTATTGTGAGTGTATTGTGAGGAGAGTCCATCACTGACTAATACGCTTAGCAATCAGTATCTGTATGCACACGGGTCATAAACCGTCAGCCTCCTGCTTCTGTGCACATGAGCTTGGAGACTGAGCAAGGGGTGTGTTTAAATGCTGAATGCTGTCTTGTCTTTCACCTTAAAAAATCAATGATGCCTCACTCCATTCCTGTGGATTATTCTTGTGTCCTTAAGCAATTAAAAGTGTTATGCAGGACTTATCACTATAATATAAAATCCTTACTTGCATGCCAGTATAGGAAAAATGTTGAAAATTGAGGCCAACATTAATGCTGCAATTGTTTTTGAGGAAATTTGCTAAAAGGAACAGGAATAAACTTGGTTAAGTCCATAAGAGATTTTCTAAGATCTCCACCTTTAGGACCTCATGGACTTTGAATGGACAGTCTTGAAGAAGCTTCGCTGTATCTTCGCTTAAACCCAATGAGTCTGAATACTGATTACAAGTAGTTGATTAAATATTTAACACCTGGCTTGATTAATGCTTATCATTTTTGCTTCTCTTACAATTGACCTAAGATTAAGGAAAAATCTGTTTGGTGGTGTAGTCTGATCAGTTACCAAAGGGCTGACATTTAACAAATTGGAGTATCTGTGGTTTGGAAAATATCCTTCTTAATAACAAATCATTTCAGAAAAAAAGTTTCTGCCCTCAAGCTGTGGTAATATTACTTGACACAATATTAGTTAAGTAATGCTTTGTGGTAATTGAATGAAACCGTTCATAGAGATGAACTGTCCAGTTTGATTCTATTCAGCAGTTACAATTAAATTTCTTCTATTTCTTGACTTGTAGGCTGACAAAGGAGGGTTTTTGGAATCGACTAAACTGGGAAACCAGTGCCTAGGATTATAAGAACCGACTAATAATAATTTTTAATATGGTGAGAGGTTTACATGTTCTTAGAGCTTCTGGAAATGCGGCTGCCGTTTTGCACACAAATCCACTCAAAATGGCTTCTGTGGCATCCTTCCCAGGATTCTGGGAAATGTATTTTGCCTAATCAATAAGGAAATCGGAATGCAGCTACTCTTTGCTTTTTGCGCAACCAAGCCCCCCCTCCAATTTTGTGATTGTTTCAAAAGGATTTCCCATGAGATTGCATTTTATCTCACATTACTCATGTGAGTCTGTCCTGGGAAGATTATCCACCTTCCTCTCCTCGCACGTTTGCGTAAAAGATCTTTTTAAGAAGTGACGCCTTTAACTAGTAGGCTTAACAACCTAAGAGTCACTGCTCTCATCTCATTGGCTGAAACCATCTGCTTTACTGAGAGGGTATGAAATGTATGACATCACAGCATGCCGCTAGAGGCGCATATGATTATAGAAACTTGCCAGGTTTAGATAATGTCTTGCAGATGAAAAAAACTGGTCATTACAGTGATTATGGATGTTTTCCAATATTTTGAAGTGCCACTACTTCATTAAATGCGGTCGCCAGATGGTTATGAATCTTGCTGTGTTTGGTGCTTGTGCAGACAGAATATTTCTAAAACCATGAGTTGACTTTTGTGCTTTACTAGAGAGTGAGCATTTGTAGTTGGAAAAAAAATCTAACTTGTGTAGTTATTTATTATTTTGGTACAGCTGAGTGATTTACTAAAATTAGGGAGAGGGAGGTCATCTTGTAGAATGCTTTTGAAATGCTCTCCATCTGAGCGATGGCAAAAAGTACCCAATTGATGACCTTATATGTATGATTTGCTGGTGAGTCCAGCTTCTTGCACTCTGAGCTTGCCGCTCCTGGAATTACATCCCTGACCAGGCTCTTCTGATTTCAGCTGGCGGCTTTAATGCATGTATCACATCACGACTGCTTTCTGCCATAGCCGAGTGCCTTTTTTTGTGGGGTGGGGGGTTGGTTTGGAAAAAACCCAGCATTCCTGTTTTCAGCAGAATTCTTTTAAAAGACGTTCAGGTAAGAAAGTGGTCGTGAACCTTCCCTGGGTTTAGGTGATTAAAACCAGAACCCTGCCTTAAAAATATGCACATCACACACCTGTGTGGTGTCCAGTATTTTCTGAGGATGCAGAGCCGTGCTAAAAGACTTGCAGGAAATGCAGTATGAGGAAATGCAGTGCACTGCTGGAAAGGCTCCTGCTAACTCACACTGGTGCACTCTCTCTCTCTCTCTCTCACTCTCTCCCTCTCTGTCTCTCTTGCTTTTGCTCTCAGTTCGTCTCTCCAGTGCATTTTTGATGCAGATTTTATAACAAGCGTGCATACTGAGCTGAACAGCGTTACTGGCTATGGAAACTGGCATGGTTTAGGCTCCTGATAAGGACTCTTTCCCCCTCTACCAGTCTGAACCCAGCTGTGCATGGTTAACCTGGGTGCTGCATGCAGATGGTCTGATCTCTGTCTTAACCTCACTTCCTTCCATCCCTGTTTTTTAGCTTGAAAAGTGTACGTATGAATATCGGCTTTAAAGTCAATAATGCCCGAAAGGTCAGATGTGCTGCTTCATTACTCAGTGAATAATGGAAACAGACCTTGCACTCTGAAAACACTCTAGCGGATGTGTTCATTTTCTTCAGCGATGCACAAGTAATGTATAAAATATGAGAGAACAATGCTTTACAGTGTAATTTGACCAGTGATCTGTAGTGAGTAGTATCTCTCTGCAGGCTTTCACAGTACTGTATGGTAAGTGTAGTTAATCAGGAGTGAACCATGCACCTAAACAAGAGATCAATGTGAACACAAGCATAAAATCTTGTGTAAAATCACAGCTGTGTCGTGTTTCTTTGCTTTCAGGTTTATTTATTAAGCTACGGTATGGCTTTAAGTGCTCAGACTGACATACGTGTTATTCCCAGGAATAAAAATCCGTGAGCAACATGATGAAGTAATTTTGCAAGACGGAGAGGGAGGCACTGTGGGTGCGGGTGCGCCGTGCACCTTCCAGCAGTGCCCCATTGCTGAGCTGTGTCCTTCGCCCCACAGATAAATGGCTCATTTAAGCTGGGAGCTAGCCGAGTCCTCGCCAGCTGGCAGATGCAGTGCCTAGCATCAGCTATCCAGGACGACACAAACATGAACGGGGCTGGGGAGCAGGCTGACATCCTGCCTCCCAACTGCATGGTCAAGGACCGATGGAAAGTGGTGAGTGATGGACAACCCCTCCCCCATCCTATAACTGGGCTTCACAGCTGCTACAGAAGACCTGGCTGAAAATGAGCTGGTCCCTTCAGCTGAATCTACATTTCTGAATCTTTAAACTCAGTTGCAGTTTAAACTCTCAATCTCAATTTTCCTCGTCAAAAGTAATGCAGATTCGGTAGCGGTGGGGGTGGGCGGGGGACTTGGATATGGAAACGTTTTACTGCCTCTAGCCTTCTTGTGCTGGAAAATATCTGGGTGCGGATTACTAAGCAGATTGAGTTTCAGAAAAACAGCTTTGAATGGAAGGAATTTTGACCTATCTTGGTTTAGATGATTCTTCACCCTGACATGGGTGTTGTGTGGTGCCAACAGTCTTCTAAATGGGTCAGTTTCATGTGCAATTCTTCAGATAATTAAAAAATACTTAGAGAAGATGTTTGGACGAAGTCCTGACATGTCACAACCATGCATGAAACTGGTCCTTCTGAACAGATCTGCTGCAAACATACCAGTAAATGTCCTTGACATTGTGGCAGGCCTGAAAGGAGGAGCACTGGGATGTTTCTCTCAGTCACACACATGGTCCTCTGCAGTAGGTTAGTGCAGCACAACCTTGAAGTGTCCTTTCATGTTCTTTGATGGGTCCTACTGAATGTTTAGGCTGCTGGTCTTATGAAGCTTTGGGGAATGTTTGGTAGCACAGGTTTGGGGATATACACCAGTGGTAGCTCTTAATGTCTCAGGATCAACTGTGGTCAAGTAGTCGAGTTCACTGTGTGAGTGAGGGTTTTCTGGGCATCTCCTGAAATGGGTGTAACTGACTAATTTGTTGGCCTTTCTTAAAATGTTATTCATCGGTGTACGATGTAAATGTTGTTGTCGACCTCTTCAAAGCGGTAGCGCTTCTGTGAAATGTTTCCAATCAATCCATCCAACTGCTGTAACTGCTTAATCCGGTGCTGGGTCATGGTGAACTTGGAGCTGGGAAGCACAGGGCACGAGGCGGGACGCACCCTGGACAGGATGGCAGTCTATCATGGGGCACGTGCACATGATTTAGAAGCACTGGTTCACCAAGGTCATTTGCCTTTGAACTGTGAAGGGAAACCGGAGTACCCGGTTAACCCACATAACAGTCAGAGAGCTACCATTTTCCACATAGATGCACACGCATACAGATGCTCTTTGCTTCTGAGTTCTTTCTGATGATGGAAGTCAAAGCTGCAGTTAATAAGTCTGAGTTTCTGGCCTTGAAGGTCTTCATGAACTTTTTTTGTGGGTAGTCATGGATGACCTGCTCTTTGCATTTACAGTCAGTCTCACATGGCTGGTCGCCCCCACCCAGCATGCCTATCAGTCATTGGCACGCTGATGGAAGTGTTTTAAGGGTGTGCAGGATGTCCTCTGCCGGTCGCCGTGGCTACAGCACCGGTCGTAATGTTGATATGTGTGGGATTGTACACAATGGCGCCATCTCGGCAGGCATTAACGCCAAAGTCGCTGGGCTGGAGCTGGCCGTGTCCATGCCTGAACGATCACTAATGGCTCCTGTGTGCCTCACCTTGCTGTCCTGACAGAAGTGCAGAGGACCGAGCCAAATGGAAGCCCAGAGGTCCGCTTTGAGTACGGCACAAATAACGGTTGTGTATGGTTTGGTAAAACAGGACAGTAGTTAATTTTCTTGTCATTGTTTCTTAATACTTGTATAGACTGTCTTCATTTTGTGGCTTAAAATTACCTGCTGCAAGGCGAAGCTCCTGATGTACATTGATATTTGGTTTTATGTACACTGATACAATCAAAACTCATTTTCCTTTAATGATTTGGGGGGATATGTCATAAACTTGCTAGGAAGCCCAAGTGCACAGGATAGGAAATAGACAGATACAATAAAAATCTTGAGGGATGATGCGGAAGTGCCTGCTGAAGGCTGTGCATGCGTCCCGGGTGCCTTTTTATTCTTTATTTTTTTTTCCCGGTTTTGTGATGGCCAGCTGAAGAAAATTGGAGGCGGCGGGTTCGGGGAGATCTACGAGGCCCTCGACCTGCTGACGAAAGAGAATGTGGCGCTGAAGGTGGAGTCGGCTCAGCAGCCCAAACAGGTTCTCAAGATGGAGGTCGCCGTCCTGAAGAAACTGCAAGGTAGTGCAGCACACCAGGGTGACAGCTTGGGGGCGCTGCAGTGATGGGCGCCCTAATTCTGGCCGGCTCGCCTGTGTTAAGCCAGACTTTGTAACACTTTGAAACGTTGCTGTATGAGTAGCTATTTGCTTGTTGCTCGTGCCCATGTTTGCTGCACAGACCGAGTTAGACATACCCCTCGAGAATAAGAAGACATTAAATATTTATGATGTTAATGGCTTTCAGCCCTTTTTTTATAAGAGCAGTAAACCAGTTGGTTTTGTGTTATGGAAAATTCTTGCTTTTGTGGTAATAATAGCCAATTCTGTGTTTTTGTCTTGAGTATACTAGTGTGTCAGTGTCACATGATCTGTGATGTAACAGAATGTACCAATTCCTTGCGTAATGTTTGGTATAAAGGTGTAAATTAACAAAATACCATTGTAGGCTGACCGTATCACCATCTGTTATTCCATTGCCAGGGATATTTGTTATCTATAATGACTTCACTCGTCATCAGAGTAGAAATGGTATAGTACTGAGAGGGTTTTAGCACCGTCAGTGTCTGCTGGATCCATCTCTTGGACCATGAGTTGAAACTTTAAGTGACTTTAAGCGAGCGTGCCATCTCTCCGTCAACCAGTGCTTGAGATTTATGGTCAGGGATTTGCAGGAGGTGGAGGAGCAGTGCTGTCGAACGCTCTCTAGAGATTTGGTCGCCATGGGAAATCGTGGATCTTCCAAGTGCTCCGTCAACTTGGTGCAGTGGTGAAAGGCATGTGATCCTTGGCCACTATGAGATGCTCACCACCCACGGTGGCTGACAGATGACGGTGTCTGGTAGCTGATCATGAATAATGCTTATGCCTTTTTCTAGAAGATTTGTATTGTGTTGCTTTTTTATACTAGGTAACTTTCAGTTTTTATCCATTTATACAGCTGTTTTCTTCACTGGAACAACTCAGTAACAAGCATTTTTCAAGGGTACAACAGAGTCCACGTCCTTAACCATTATGCCACCTGCTGCCTTTTTTGGGCATGGAAGCTCTCTCACTAAAAATAAAGACGCATTTAGTCCAAAGCAGGCACTGATGCTTCGTCAATGTGCAGTGCTGCTGCTTCCTATATTGGTCTGATTATATTGGAGCAAAGAGAGCCAAGCTCTCCCCTGTCCAGATAAAACTCTAAAACCCTGTCCAGCTAAAACCCACATCCATGGCATTATTACCAGTCTACCAGGCGCATAGGGTATGGGAGTCCGAACCGCAAAGCCTAAAGGACTGTTAAGCCAGTGCATCCTGCTCTAAGGGAATGCCGACAGGTTGTGGCAGGCTGTTCATTAGTGATAAACGCTAATTTGAAGCCTCAGAGTACCGTAACACAGTGCAACTGTAAACACCTTATGCTCTGTAAAAGTGTGCTCTGATTGGTCAGCTTGCCCTGCACATTCCAGCCCTGCCTTGCAGTCTGGAGATGGATTCTTGCAGGTAGGCGGGCAATAAGGGTTGTGTTACGTGGTGACCCCACCATGCCACAGAAGTAAGGGCTGGAATTGCGACTAGGCATTTCAGGCAGATTAGAGAAGAGTGGTTTCTGTGGTGAGAGTTGGCGAGTACTTTGAGCCTTGAGACTATGCAGACTGTTAACATGCACATCAAGTTATATAACACAATAAAAGAAAGGAAAAACTGGAACAGCATAGCAGCGTCCCTTTAAGCGCAAGGGGACCATTGATGGAAAGATGTGCTGTTTTAGAGATGCGGACCTCGAGTTATAGTACCTGAGTCAGCTGGATGACAGGGTTTCGGAGTGGCCTCCTGTGGACATGTGATAGCTACGGGCACTTTAAAGGTTGATGATGATGGTGATGGTTATCTGCACACATACCCCTGCTGCCTCATTTGCTCTGGTGTCCTTCATCCAAGCGTTTCAACGTGCCTCTACTGCGCTGTGTAACAGTGAACGTGTAAGTCTCTCATGGGTTATGGTAGTTGGGCAGGGATATGGCTTGGACCAGTCTCTTAGTGGATAGGTTGGTGGAGGATTGGTTCCAGGCTCTTCTTTCTGCCTCATTTGTGCCTGCTTAGCCTAAAATGTTTTTTTTTTTTCTTTAAAGGAAAAAATCATGTGTGTAAGTTCATCGGCTGTGGAAGAAATGAGAAGTTCAACTACGTGGTGATGCAACTGCAGGTAGGTGCTTCGGTATTCTCCAGCCTGCTGTGAGCTTGCCGTTGATTCTCTATTATCCAAGAGGCACCACTTGCATTGTTTAAATTTCAAGTGGCTGTAGTTAAGGGTAGAGAGGATTCAAGGGAAGTAGAGTCTACAGGAAAAGTCTTAGGGGAGAAATCATTTTGCTGCTGTCAGGGCTCAAGACTAACTTTTGCATTGGTTGCACTGGTGCAAGGTTGTTTATTGACATGGAGCAGAGAAAGCATCACCATGGGGGCGGCTGAACCGGATCACCAAATCACGTGACACGGAGACTCCGGAATGGTCCAGAGCCTGATTTGGGCACAGTGGTAGTTCTGACAATAAGACTCGTGGACAAGCAAATGCAAAGCTTCCGTTTTGGTGGGAGAGGAACAGAGGCTGGTGCTGGAAGTGCAAGAAGCTAACGGTGAAGACATTTAGGTCTGGTATAAAGGGGGCTCAGCATCACAGTTACTGTCAAAACAAAACAGCTCACTTATGTATAGTGACACCAGAATGAGGAACGGACAGAGCAAGTTTAATGCACATGTGTAATAACATTTCAGACCACTAACACACCCTCCCAGGCCAGCCCCCCGCCCCCCCCCCCCTCCCTACACGCATCCCCCAGATCCTCGAGAGTTCTCTGATAATTTCATTCTGTTGCTATAATACCACAAATGTCTGCAATCCATCTTATAAATCCACTTTAAAAATTATCATCATGCCTCATGCCCATCGATCGCCTCCCTGCTCATATTCTTGATGGCAACGATTCTGCTGAAATAAACCAGCCGTCTTGGGGAAGTCCTGCACAGTGTCAGTGCCGCGCTGTTGCTGACGCCACGGGCGCATGTTTGTGGGTGTTGTGAGCTGATAGTGGCAGGGCGATAAGGATTCCATGAGTGTGTGGTAATTTGCAAGTGCTGCTTCTCACAAGTAAAGGGTAAAAGGTCCTCTTCGTTCGTATGTCTGAAAGTTCGTAAGTTGAACGTTTGTAAGTAGAGGAGCGTCTGTACCTCCAAATCAATGAAATCAGAAAACAAATGTCAGCAAGCTTTTACATAAAAAAAAAACACATTTAGGAATTTTTAAAAAAATTATTATTCAAAAATTATTTACATTTATCTTGATAATATAACTGACATTTTCATTAGATTAAGCTATATTTAGCTTGATAGTGATATGTTTTATGGATTATAACCGTATGTTTAGCTGGATAAGAAATATTAAAATATAAAAATTTTTATTAGGTTAATCATGTATGTTAAGTGTTTTATTGATTAATATTTAAAGAGAGTGAACTTTTTCTAAATACCAGGCTTCTTATTTCCTTTTAATTTCTTTTGTTCAAATGGAAGATGTTCGGCTTTCTCATTTATTTTAAAAAGTTACACCATTTCAAAAATGTTTCAAGTTTCAGCTATATTAAAGCATTTGTTCATCCGAACTAACCCTTGTTTTCATTCCATTAAGGATCATCGTAACTAATAATGATATTAATAATATAAATAGCAATAATAATAATAATAATAATTATTATTATTCCATGTCAGCACTAATGCGATGCATTATTATTATTTTTATTATTATTATTGTTATAATTGTGAAATTCCGTATACTATGATACCATGAAGTTGTGATGTTGATGAAAATGAGAAAATCTCATACCGTTGCAATATTTACGCAATATTTTTTGTGTTTTAAATAAGCAGTTGTAAGCAGTTGACTCCAATATTTATACATAAATAAGCAAAAAATAATAATTTAAATAGGTCAAATATTTACATGATCTCTTAGGGATACCCCATGCAAAAGCAAGTTGCTCACATTTTAAATAGTTTGTATATAACATAGGATGCGTTTTAGATTTTTGCCTTATTTTTGAACAGGGAGCACAGTGTGCAGTTTTTATGTTGCAAGCATACGGGAGATATTTGCAATGTTTAGTCGCAGTACATTGAGTGTATGTCAGATTATTGATGGCATGACTTATTGGATGCAGATCTACACATTATGAGGCATGACTGAGGTGTGAAGCAAGCTGAATGATTTTTTTTGCGCATGATGTCTGGAATAGCTCTAGTCTAACGAATGAATCCAATAGAATGTTTCTAATGCAGGGTCTTTACTATATCTCTTCAGAGGTCGAGTATCTGAAAAAAAAGAGAGACAGAACGTTCTGTTATAGCGTTACCTTTCAGTGATTGATGAACATGTTTGTGATGGTTTTTAACAGTCACATATCCATACATAAAATTACAGTACTTCATTAATAACATAAATTATTAAGTGACTCCTATTTAAGGGTTATATTCTCCATTCACACATAGTGGCAACTGCATATTGTTTACAGTACGAACAAAGAAGTTCATCGCCATACAACACGTCACATCACGAAATGTACATAAAAATTTTAGGCATATGAAAATAATGTACAGTATAATAAAAAAAAATCACATTTTCGAAATGACTGTAATGTTTTTGACTGTTACTCAGTCTTTTAATGTTAATCGTTTAGTTTTTTTGGGGGGATGTTTTGTGGTTCTTCTCCGTGTTTTGGCGTTTTTCGAGCGACCAGCCTGCCAACAAGCGTATGCCCAGTGGTGTATTGGTCCACCTTCCGTAAGCATATTATTTGAAAGAATTTTTTATATTTACATTATTTTAAATGGGAAAAATTGATTCAGGTTGCGAACTTTTCAGGTCGCGAGTCCTTGAACGAATTAAGTTTGTGAGCTGAGGTACCACTGTAATTTGTTCAGGTTTGTTAGACTGATCCAATTGCTGAATTTCTAGGGTATTTGTGGTTCTGAGTTTAAATGAGCAGTTGTGTGTTAAAGGACCTACATAATTCTGCAGACTCATTCATTACGAAGACATTTTGGTCTTCAGATCCGTTTTATGTAACTGTGAGGAAGAATTGAATCTTTGTAAGCTGTTGCGGGTGACATTTCCATGCATTGTCAGTTTATTTTTAGGTTTGACCCCATGGGGAAGTAAATTTAAACCAGGCTTTTTTGGTCAAGCATCACAAGTCCCACTCACGTTTTCCAAGTGTTTTCCAAACACCAGTATTACTGTGTAATGTAGAAAAACATCGCCTTCTGTATGCATCAAACTTCATTTAATTACAGCACAAAATTTGTCACATCCTTCAAATTGCATGTGTGTTAGTGAAATTAACCATCTATGAAGAGGAACAGGCAGGTGAACAGACCTCAGTGAAGACCACTTCTCTTTGATTGGTTCAGCTCAGCCATGGGCCGGTCAGTGTCTGACAGGCTCCATATTCTGCACGGCAATGGCGGGTTCCTTATGGATCCCATTTTCTTTTCCGCTACAGGGAAGAAACCTCGCCGATTTGAGAAGAAGCCAGCCACGGGGAACCTTCACCATAAGCACAACACTGCGTCTCGGAAAGCAGATCCTGGAATCGATAGAAGCCATTCACTCCGTTGGGTTTCTGCACAGGGACATCAAACCTGTATGTTCTCCTGTCGGAGCTGCACATTGCCACACCATTTATTTCAAACAGGAGGATTTTTTGCTAACTTAGCTGGCATACATTCTCGGTGATCAGGACTACCCATGTATCATTAGTGCAGAATAATCGTGAAAGTGAATCTGACATGCTTGCCATGTTTTTGCAGTAAATGTTAGCTCCATGTCAGGCTCAATTCAAAACCTTATAATGAAAATGTCTGTTGCAATCATATTACATCTGTGAGTATGTGAGAATCTTCTGAAGCAAGTAGATTTTAAATGTTTTATTCAATTTTTGATATGGAACAGGATAGCTAAAAATAAACTTGAGGCTGGCCACTTTCCAATTTGCTTATCTTCTGCAGTACTTTGAATTTTATACTTATTTTAATGAGGTATTCTAATACCTGTGAACTTAATATGAGTAATATTCTTGAGAATCCATTACCAGACATACAGTGAAACATACTGTAAATCCAACACGTGTGTTAGTATGTGTGCACGTGAACCCAGCTGCTTAGTCTGTGTAAGTATCCGCAAATCACACAAACTGCTCGGTGACTGTGCTGTCGACTTCATTTTGAAGGCCACACCACATTGGCCGACATCTTTGGGTCTGATGTTCTGGAGTTTCCATTCCTTTGCTGCTTGTTAGTAGCGTTTTTTTATTATCATTTTAGGTGGTTTTGCTCAGTTAGCTGTCATGTTGGTGATTTACTCAACATTTGCATTCTCTTCCAGTCGAATTTCGCGATGGGAAGGCTGCCTTCCACACACAGGAAGTGCTATATGTTGGACTTCGGCCTGGCACGGCAGTACACCAACACGAATGGAGACGTCCGGCCTGTGAGTGGGCGCCCCCTTTCTTGCATTTTTAGAACTGTGAAACGTGTGTTTATATAGAAATGTTTGATGGTTATTTTCATGCTAAAATAGAGAGACATGTGTTACTGAGCAATACAAGATATTTGCAGCAAAAGGTCCCAACGTTTAAAGATGGTGTGTTTTATACAAGGCGTTTACTTGTCATTCGGTGTGGGAATCCTGCTGTTGGAGTCAAGGTCATTGTTAAGAACAGATGCAAATTACATGCCTTTTTTCTGTGCTGTTTATAAAATACTTTCACTGGGTTAATTAACAGCTTTTCCACTTCCACAAAATTATACAGAACAGGTGCTCCCAAAATCCCGGTTTTGTGAAATGAGAAGGATGTTATTTGAAATATTTGTTCTTTTAAAAATAAAATGAATTAAAATAAATACTCAAAATAAAAATAAAAACTGAAAATCCTTTATGCCTAATAAACTAAGAGGCCCATTTAATTTAATGAGAGGGACAAAAATGATCACAGTAGAAGCTCATTGAGTCTTTAGCAATGACAATAAAACATTTTTATGTTATCTGATTTTAAAATAAAAATGTTGCCGAAACAGGTTCCTCCCTTCCCGGAGCTGCTGCTCACGCACCACCCCGCCTGCTGCCGTTACCATTTTTCACCCGCCGGTGCCTCCTATTCGCAGCCAGCCTGCTGAGTGCTGCAATAGAGGCAGCCTCTATTTACCCCTGCATGCGCCTTTGAAGGCTAGGCAGGTGTGGGTTTCAGACTTGTTTTTTTTGTTTTATTCCCCTCCCCAGCTGATTCAGCACCAGCTCCTTGTGGATCGTGCACTGAAAGCCTCTCTTGGCTGCCCGATTGTGGGCGGGGGGGCGTACCACCCCAATGACCTTGAGTGGTTCGTAGCCATGGGGGCTATGCTGGGTGCCTGGAAGCCTTCAACTAAATCTTTCAACGGGGTATTGTAGCAAGGGCGGGGGGGAGCGGTCGGAGCACCCCAGGCACGTGTATCATCATTTTTATACTTTTTATTTTTGTCCCAATTTGTTATTTAAATAGTTGAATATTTCATATTTCATATTTCAAGGTCCAAAACCTGATTAAATTGCAATTATCCTATAGTGAGTTTATATAAACTAGCAGTCTTTATGCACTCACTTAAACATGCTAAGGGCAGTTATGGAATATTTTCGCGCAGCACTAATGCAATTAGTGTTGGCCCAGACCTTACAAATAGCGAGTCGGCCTGTTTTAACTTGCAGATAACTCATTTGCATGTCGATCTGTCGCCGTGGTAATGTGATCCAAAGGTCAGAGTGCAGGAGCTGGTGATGAATTTTTCTGGGCCTTCTGGTCAACTGCTGCTGCTTTGTATCATAAACATCCGCGCCAACATGATATGTGACCTTCCCGGAGCGCTCTCCGTTCTGTTTACTTTATGGGCAGTTCATTTAGCCCCCTGATCAGAAGTGTCACTTAACATCTGTGTGTCTGCCCAGCGTAATTGAGTCCAAATTAGCTTCAGGCTGCTGGGTTTGGTGCTCGGGTGAATTTGATTGGATGCACTGGGTTAACGGTTTATTTTGCACTTCAATTAAGTGTCGCTGTCATGAGCTTGTCGTTGGAGTGTGATGGGAAAATTAAAGGGGTTCACCAGATTACTAGTCCAAATGATACTTTATAGAAGCTAAAATGATAAAATAAAATCAATGCTGGGGGGGGGGGGGGTGTCAGATCTTATGAAATAGTACATTTATAATACAAAATACAAGCCTAAACATGAGAACAAGATTTTAACCAGTGAAATGCTTACTCCAGTTTTCTTAAAAAGGTGGGGACTATTAGTGTACATATGTGTAAACGTTATTAAATAAAATTCAATTTCCCCCTGGGATCAATAAAGTTAATCTTAATATTTATCTTAATAAGCTTATAAATGGGACATACATTATGATGTGAATGCTGACTTCCTTTTTGCCTTTTAGTTCTCACCCTCCCCGTTTGCCCAGTGGCTGCAGCCAAGCAATTCGTCTGAGAGAAACACAGAGAAACATAGCCCAGTACTCTTAGGAAACACAATATGTGTCCAGGGACTCTGATGTTGGTTTTCCAGCGCCATGAAATAGCTATTTTTTCATACAGCAGGGCAAAAGGCAAGTCTTCATTTTTGAATAGTAAAGGATTCAAGGGTTTTATTTGTCACATGCAAGGTATAACTAAATGGGGAAAACATCGACTGAAATCGATTTTATGTATTCCCATGGCAGTATTCGGGCTCGGCCACCGTCTGTGCGGATGCAATCTGAAACGCCGGTCAATTATTTATGACTCCTTGTTGAATATTCTTGAGACGAGCATCCCCACCATGTGATCAGGATCAATTGTGATTGGTGGAGGTAGCATCGGGATGCACTCTCATTGGCTCACAGGGAGTCAGTCCATTTTCAGAGAAGGATTCTCTCTTGAGCCTCTAGGGTGTGGCTTCCAGGAGTCTTGCACAGTGTCATTGCGTTAAGAGCTTTGCAGCTGTCTCCCCTGTACCCCAGAGCATTAACACATCCCTCCTGTCACTGAAAACAATCTCAAGCTGGATTTATGTAAGGAAAAAGAGGGTTTTAATCGCTCATGATAAATGTATGGTTAATGTACTGAGGTGGTGTCAAAGTGAATGTTTTGTTTGGTTGAGTTCATGCCTGCTGGTTTGGTTTTAATTTCCTCAGTTTTTCTTGTGTCATTGTTGCATTTTGTCTTTGTTTCTTTTGACTCCTGTGTTGTCTTTTATGTTTTGCAGTTGTTGTTTTTTTTCTTTTTTAATTTTGCAGCGCATGCTTGACCTGTTTCTCCCATCAGCCGCTCGCTCCGGCCGCGGTTACGGTGTGACGGAGCGGCACCGTGAGTGCCATAACCGACCGCATACCCCCACCCCGCCATCCCTGTCCCCCGCTCTCACCCTCCGGTCTTTCTTCTACGCCAGAGCAGGGCTTTCCCCCCATGCTCAGATTCAAAACCTTCAAGTCAAAACCTTCTCTCACCCTCAGTTTACAAGTATTTATACAAAAACTCCTCTGCCGTTCTTTCTTTTCCTCCTCTTCTCTTCCCCTCTTTCATTCACCACGTTAATGATGTAGTGACGCATTACTGCACACTCTTGTCAGTTGCCTCCGGGGGACTGTGTTGTGAAAGGTTCTATATAAAAATGAATTGAAGTGAATCGAAAAATTGGTTAAGCAGTTTCTCCATTTTTTTGTATTCGGCATGTATGTTAGGTGCTTAGCTGACAATTTGAGGTTTTTCAAAGTCATTTCCTCAGTGGGATTTACTTAAGCTATTATATTTAATTGCTGCACTCAAGGGTACAAGAGCTTGCCCTCCTGGGACCCGTGTTGCCAGCTTCTAGGTTCCTCAACCACTTCCCTGTCACATGGCCCTGGTTTACTTACATATTATGCCAAAATACAGTTAACACAGTACAGTAGCTATAATTTGTATGGTATTTCAGCACCAAGGGCCCCGCCCTCTCAGAAGCCCCCTCCCTGCTTACAGTGTGTAGTTAGCTGTGTCCTGGGGGGCATGTGGGGCTGAAACGGCACATACAGAGGAGACACGGAACACCACTGCCCCCCCAGCTCTCAGCATGTGTCAGAAAGTCTAAAATACCTCCATTAAGTTCCCTGCTTGCCCCACCTTTCTCTTAATTCTTTTGTTACTTTTCATAAAAATTATGTTTCATTTTCCATTAATTGCATCATTCATTATTTCTGGCCGCATTTCTTAATGTGTGGGAGATAAAATCCAAGAAAGCAATGATGCTCGAGTAAAATGTCACTACGACGGTTCATGCAGAAAGCCGCAGCCGAGTTATTGCATGTTTGCTCTGCGAGTCGCATTAGACACGTGAGAGATGCTCGCATTAGGGTCCGAAAGGGTTAAGCTTTGAAATGCTCAGCCTGAGGAAGGCATGCATGTGTTCTGATGGTGTTTCCTGCATCATCCTCCTCTTCCCAGCCGAGAACTGTCGCTGGATTTCGGGGGACGGTCCGCTACGCTTCGGTCAACGCGCATAAAAACAAAGTAAGTGTTCAGATGGTTCAGAATGTCGCTGTCATTCCTGGTTCACTACAATATTATGTCCCTCTTTGTTCATGCGGAGTCCTTAGACTTGTTCATTTTTTGCTGGAAACATTATTTACTATATGTGCTGAGAAATATTAATGTGTTTTTTTCCTTTTTTTTTAAACAGGAAATGGGTCGTCATGACGATTTATGGTCTTTATTTTACATGCTGGTAGAGTTTGCTGTTGGACAGCTGCCGTGGAGGAAAATAAAAGACAAGGTAGTACAGTCACTTTAGGTGTCTCTTACATGCCTTATTCGGCTTTGGGTGTCAGCAGCTGGTTTACAGGCTCCGGTGTGTCCATTTCAAACAGGAGCAAGTGGGGCAGATCAAAGAGAGATACGACCATCGGATGCTGCTAAAGCACATGCCTTCAGAGTTTCACACCTTCTTGGACCATGTGCTGAGCCTTGACTACTACACCAAGCCGGATTATCAGGTGTGAGCTCACGTTGTGCCATATGGGCGGCTCTCTGAATAATAATAATAATAATAATAACAATAATAATATAAAAATATGGTGTGGAAAAGCAAATGGTCAAAAGCAAATGGTCAGGACCTTTTCAGAGCTTCTCCAAATTGCCATTGTTAGAGGTATTTCTTTTGACTATTTCTTTGAACAGAACCATGTTTAATAACATGCTGTTTGACAGAGTTCTGAAGGAGTTACAGTGAAGAGATTTTAGCCAAGGTAAATTCACGGGTTGGGGTTGGCATGTGTCACGTAATCGGACGGTTCCGGCACAAGGACGAGGCATGGTGCAGGCAGGAACAGAAATGAGGACAACCCACTTGCGGCTCACGGGAACAGAAGGGCAAAATACAAAAACATAGGAGGCAGGATTCGAACACAAGACAGAGGGGTTCACAGGCAGCTGCATGCTCAACAAATTGAACCATGCGGCTGACAGGGAGCAAAGGAAAACACAAAGGGTGACAGGAGGGACAGGATGGCCAGCGACTCCTGCTGGCCAAAAGGGGAAGGGACATGAAAGACTGGGACAACAGGTGCTGACCCTGACAAGTAATCTCATGACCTCCCCCCGCCCACCCCGTTTCTGTGTTTTTCAGCTTTTGATGTCGGTTTTCGAGAACAGTATGAAGGAGCGCATCATCACAGAGAACGAGCCCTTTGACTGGGAGAAGGCGGAGACAGACTCATTGATGTCAACCAGCACGTCCACGCCGCCCCAACACAACACGCGGCAGACGGCCGCCATGGTGGGGTGAGGCTGACCTCCGACCTTGTCCCGCTGCAGAGGCCTGCAGTGCAGATGTATGGCAACTTGTGTGCATGTCTCCATGATAAGGCCTCTGCGCAGACGCTGCTCCGTGCAGCCGGAAATGCGCAGCTGCAGCAAATGCCCCCCCACCCCAGTCCCCCCGGGACTCCATTAGGCTCCGTTGCTCGTTCGATGCGGGATCTCACTGATGATCAGACTGCAGCAGATTTGCGGATGCTCAAACGCGGCGTGGGCGTTGGCAAAGACAACAGCTCCACAGCGCGACACTAACCACCAAATGTGATCGTGCCTGACAGGTGTCACGAGTGACAGCTGCACATATGCGGGGGATTGTGTTGGAAAGTCCCCCTTTGTCAGCTTCCGTGAGCAGTTTACTGCCAATAGTGGAAGCATTTTGGCATTTGATGCTTTTCTAAATGTTTCCTAGACCTCTTAAGTGGTCCCTGTTCATTAAAATAATTTTACATTGTGTATAAAATCATAATAAACTAAGTTGTCCAAAAACAAACAGGAGGAAAATTGCCATTCGAGTGGCAGAGCACCAGTGTTCACACTGGCGCTCTGGTCCTGTATGAACAGGCCAGTTTCACAGATGCGCACGCACACGCACACACACACACACAGTTGATATAACAAAAATGCGAGGTGAATTAGGGTGACCCTGGACAGTCACATGACTCACCTCCTACTGCCGTGGCCACCAACGCATCGACTACGGCTACTGGAATCCCACAGGGAGCCAATAAGTAGCTCATATATCACTTTTAGAAATCATATTCATTTTATCATCCTCTTCATGTTTAAAGTTTGCTGTGTGTCTTCGAGTGTTTCAGACCCACGTTTGGTCTCTCCGGTCTTCTTGCCTTGATTTTTTGATTATGTTAATTAAGAGTAATTATAATATTGAAAGCTGTTACTAATTGACCTTTGTTAGCCATTGTTCATTTCTACACACACTAAACCATCCTCTTATTGTGTGTTCATTATTATAGTGCGTTTTCAATGCCTGACAAGGCATAGTTCATTCATAGTGTATTTACATTTAGTTTCTTAACTACTATGCCACCTGCTGTTCAGTGGAGTGTAGTAACACACAGTGATGAGGGAGCTCCTTGTCCCAGGGTGGTGAATGTAACGCCCATGCCTGGAGACATGCAGAGGGAGAACACGGACGATGTGCTGCAGGACGAGCACCTGAGCGACCAGGAGAACGCGCCCCCCGCGGCCCCCGCCCGCCACGCTGAAGGCAGCCTGATGCCCCCCGAAGGCGAGGGCTGGGAGGACACGGATTTCAACCGCAATAAACTTAGGATCAGCATTGGCAAGGTACGTCACTCCCCGGGGGCATTGTAATCCGAGCGCAGTCAGCGCTGTCAGAGACAATGGATGGCAGCAGGGAGTGTGGGCCTTTGAGGGCCTCTGCTGGCTTTCAAGTCCTACATGATGGCTGTTCTGCGAAGGTGCTGGGAGAGGGGAGAGAAGGAACTTGAAGAAGAATAAGGATTTATCCTGCCCTTATGTGTCATACATATGTACTTTTTTAAAATATGACCTTGGAGATGATTCCTTAATGTTTATAATGTTTTATGTTTTGCGTAAAATTTTGTCTGTATTGTTACATCTTGGGAAGGAGGTAAAAAACATGCCCCCCCCTCATGTCTGACCCCCCCTTATCTACCCAGGCACAGGGCGGTGCGGAGGAAGAGCACGGCCCCGGGGCGTACTCCACCACCCCAGGACAGGGGGGCCTGCCAGAGTCTCCCAGCATGCAGATGCGCTCTGCCCGCTACCAGCGCGCCCACAGTCCCGAATCAGAGCGGCTGTCTGCCGCCGAAGGCAGGGCTGACGGCCACGACAAACGGTGAGCAGCCCGTGACCTCTGACCCCTGCCACTACATATTAAAACTCCTTTATTGCTCAGAAAAACATATACATTCTATAATATTTAACTGAATCCTTAGCAGATGCCAGTGAGATTTAATCCCTAATAATCCGATTTTGTAATCAGATATTCTCACCTGGAAAAGGTGCCTGATCTTAAAGGGGCCATATTATGCTCATTTTCACTGTTCATAATTTTATTTTTGTAGTCTGCTAGAATGGATTTACATGCTTCAACATTCCAAAACAGTCTGCAGACAGATTGTTGCAGGTAGTGGGCCAATAAGGATTGTGTTATGAGGTGACCTTACCATGTCACAGAAGTAAGAGCTGGAATTCCAGCAAGGCGTTTCAGGCAGATTAGAGAAGAGTGGTTTCTGTGGTGAGAGTTACTCTCTTTAGTATGTACTTTGTGCCTTATGACATTGCAGACCGTTTGCATGCACATAAAGCTGTCTAACACACTAAAGGAACGGGAAAGCATATTAGGGCCCCTTTAACGTGTCTGAGTTTTGTTTAGTGCCAGTAGGAGCCCCCACGGTGATGAGTAAAATGCCCCATGTGCACGCATGTTTCTGCCTGTGTGTACGCATGTTCTCCCCGGTAGGTCGCGTATGGACATGCTAGGCTCCCCTTCCCGGCACTTGTACTCCTCGCAGCCGGCACAGATGTTGTCTTTGGAAACGGTGCACGGGGACCGGCAGGCCAGCGGTCGCCTGGAGGTGTCGGCCTCCGTGGAGCACGAGGCGCTCAGCAACGCCTTCCGCTCTGTGCCGCTGGCTGAGGAGGAGGACTTTGACAGCAAGGAGTGGGTCATCATCGACAAGGAGGCCGAGCTGCGCGACTTCCACCCGGGCGCTGAACCCACCACCTCGGGCACCACCGACGAGGAGCCGGAGGAGCTGCGTCCCCTGGAGGATGGGGAGGAGCGGCGGAGGCGCGCTGCTGTTGGGGATGTGGTGGTGCGACCCAAAGAAGGCCGGGTCCGGGGCATGCTGCCACTAGCCGAGGAGGACGCCCTCCGCAGAAGTCCCACCCGCCGCCCATCCAGCTCAGAAGGGCCTGGTCCAAGTCCCGCCCAGTCACCCTGCCACTCGCTGCCTTCCACACGGCCCAAGCGCAGGGAGTCGGACCCCACTGGACCACACAGACTGGTAAGGTGCCTCGTTATTGGTTGGGGGAGGTGGGGGAGGGTTGCCTGAAAGGGTGCATACCCCACCCCCGAGCCTGAACACCCCGTGTGCTTTATTGGTGTTCACCGTCACCCCTCCCCAACCACGGCTGCCCCCGGTGTAGGTAAAGAGGTGTCACACTGAAAGTTTTTAGCTGTATCATTGCCACAGTAACCGAAGGTAGCGTTTTAAGGTCACGTCCAGCCAGCAAAGAAATAGATACTTCTGTCCAGTGGTACTCCTCCTCCTCACAGAACCTTGCCGAAATGGGTTTGATCCACCACAGACCTCATATGTATGACACCCCTGATTTGCCCACATCCAGAAAGCCGCATCCAGGCTTCAGAAGTTGTTTTCTGCAGCGATTTGTTTTTGTGTGTAAAAAACAAATTGTGCGTTTGACTTTGGTTTAAGATGGGTTTCAGTCTTGAGCAAACTGCCTGAACATTGGGGTCCTCGCATCCTGAGGTGACTTTGCGGGGATTGTCTTCATGTTGAGAGTTGTATGCTTCGGTGTCCTGCATCTTTCATAACTCTTCATTACTCCTCATCCTCGTGCAACAACAAATGCAACATTCAGCTACAAAAGGGATTGGATTTCTTCCAAGTCACCCTTTAATTGACTGGAATCACATAGTGGACAGATAAGCTCATTGTGGATGTATGGTCTTGCTTGGGGGGTCCGTACACCTCAGGGCAGGGAAGTGATGCAAGGTTGCTAAGTCATGTTCCCCACCCCTATGAATGGTGCATATTTTGGGGGGAGTGGTGAGAAAAATTCGGAAGAAATTGTGAATACCCCCCTGCCCCGCACCCCCTAGCCTGAATTTTCCTCTTTGAGTTGTTGGCACTGCTAAATTAAGGGCCATTGGTCTTGGCAGATGGTTGTGCTCTAAGCCGGGTTTCCTTGACCATCTGGTTGGGCCCCTAATACCAGAAGGTTTAAAAGCTCAGCCCACACAGGCTTGCTGTTCCACGGGAGACTTGACAAAGTCATACCTGGGTGGTGGTTTTTACTCCACAGGACATGGAGTAGCTCTTCCCACCTCTTCAAAACTAATGGGAGAGAGCTGGAGCTTCTCGGCGAGGCTGTTTGTCCTGCCATTTTTTTCCTCGCTTTGTGCTCCAGGAGCATCTTCATCCATGAGCAACATGGGCAGCTGTACCTGCCCTTAGCCCACAGCGTGTGCGTGGGGCACATGTTTCTGAGGGGCAGGGCACCACGCCTCTTTGCTGATAAGACAGTACCTAGTGTTAAGGTTCCGCTGAAAGATGCAGATATCTCTCAGTTATATTTTTACTGACACTGAATTACAGGTAACTTGGTCTCATTCATTCAATTTATTGTAATTTAAGAGTTTCTGCTTTGCATTAAACCTGTAATGGTATTTGCATGAGATCCTTATGATGCCCCCCCTCCTTCTGGTACAAGCATATGTGGCTTGTGATGGTTTTGGATTTCCGGACAATTCTCTGCAGTAGCTCATGTTTGTGCCTGGCCAGAATGGATTACACAGGAAGGTAAATCCCTGAATCCCCCATCCCCCACAGTTCAGGCACAAGTTTTATTTCTCCATGGACTGTTCCTATTATTTGGAGTGCTTAACCACATCTTATAAATTGCAGTTTTCACATTGCGGATTGATTTTTCTTTCTTTGTAAAACAACGCTTTCAAAGCATGCTCAAGTAGTTGGGCTAATCGTTAACTAAAGCCTAAGAGCAGCCAATTGTGTTTGGACCGTTGACATACTGTGCTGAATTGGATAACAGTTAGGGCTGCATGCGCATGGAGAGTCATTTGTTCAGATACCTCTTAGGAAATATCGGATGAAAAGGCTTATACCTCTGCAGTGAATGACACCCTTCTGCTTTTGTCCATTTTCTCATATGAGATCCACATTGCTTTCTAAAGACCAGTGAGGTTTTATGTTGTTGGCCAGCCCTGGTCGGTGTACTGAGACCAGTGTTCGGTTAGACTGGTATTCGGTGTATTGAGACTTGTGTTCAGTGAGACTAGTGTTTGGTGTACTGAGACCAGTGTTCAGTAGATCAATGTTTGTCAACCCAGTCCTTGGGGAACTGGGAGCACTGGTGCTCCACAGCGTGGACTGTCCAGGGTTCCCTGAGGACTGGGTTGGGAAACACTGCGGTAGACTGTGACCAGTGTTCCATGAGACCGGTGTTTGGTGAGACCCGTGTTCAGTGAGACCCGTGTTCGGTGAGACCCGTGTTCGGTGTACTGAGACAGGTGTTCAGTATACTGTGACCGGTGTTCGGGGAGACCAGTGTTCGGTGTACTGAGACCGGTGTTCGGTAAGACTGGTGTTCGGTCAAACCGGTGTTCGGTATACTGTGGCCAGTGTTCTCTGAGACTGGTGTTCGGTGAAACCAGTGTTCAGTGTCTTCATAACAGTGTACTGAGACCAATGTTCGGTGAGACCGGTGTTCGGTGAGACTGGTGTTCGGTGAGGCCGGTGTTCAGTGTCTTGATAATGGTGTACCAAGACCGATGTTCGGTGAGACCAATGTTCGGTGTACTGAGACTGGTGTTCGGTGAGACTGTGTTCGGTGAGAGTGGTGTTCAGTGTACTGAGGGAGAAAGGTCAGGTGTGCTTATTGGTCTGGATCAGTAGAGAGACTTATGGGGTTGGTACAGCAACACAAAGTATCTTCTTTTGTGCTTTTTTTCTCTTCACCGCCACTTCCTCACAATAACCTCACTGGCCATGATCGCTTCTGTCTCTAAACTGGTGTCACCATGCGTGAGGGTGGTCTTGTTGCATACGCCGGCAGTAAATCTATATTTAACTCTGCTCCTCTTACCCTGAGATGCCTGCATGCAGAGCATGCTGCTTGGGTGTGGTCCCTACTCTTAACCATGCTGGAAGCAGCCAGAGACAGTCTCTGAGAGTGTGCCGTTCCAGATCGATGTCCATACGTTTGTTTATTATTTTATTTATTTACCCACCCCCCCCACCCATACGTTAGACTTTCCATAAATATAGCAGATGGGATATTTCCTGTAGTAGAATGTATAGCACTGGCTTTTAAGAAGGAGAGAGACTGTCAGTGGAGGGGCCTGAAGCATGCAGAGAGGGACAGATAATCATTTAATTAAATAATATTAAATTCAATTCAATTAAAGTAAATTAGTAAAAAAGGAGAGAGCAGGAGTCAGCCTTCCCCAGCCTGACACCTTTTCCTCCACTTTTATTGGTCTTTTTCAGTTGGAGGAGGACAGGCCACACTCCCAACACTCATTGCCGAGGCCCAGCCAATTGCGAAGATTGGCCTCCTATGTCTTCTCCTCCTCAACTCTGGAAACGGAGCTGTACCCCCAGCCCGGCGGCACTTTGATCCAGCGCAGCCGCTCTGCCGAGAGCAGCCCGGCCCGCGGGCCGTCCCGGCGGCACATGCCCCTGGTGGCTGGGGGCACCAGGCCCCGCCACTCAGTCCTCAATGTGTCCAGGTTGCACATTCAGCAGATGCTAGCCAAGCTAATGAACAAGACATGAGCGAAAGTCCCCCCCGCCCCCAAGCCACTAATCTTGTAATCTCCTGATTTAAAAAAAGACAGTTTATTTCTTTCTTTCCCCCTTTTCTTATTGATGCAATAAACTGGGCCCTAGTCCTTGCTGACAGCAGCGAGTGGCCCTAAGTGAGGGACAGAGAGACTGGGCATTGCTATGGCAACCACGAGTGCGTCCGGGCAACAGCAGCGCCTGAAGCACCTCGCGATGCAAGACATCGACGACTCGCTGTCCAGGGAGAACAGACAGACCGGCGAGACGGAACCCTCACCCCCTGCCCCGCCTCCGGGATGCTTTTTGGCTGTTGTGCAAAATATCATGAAAAGATGAAGTAGAATAAGAAACTTTTTTTTTTTAAAAAGATATGTTTAGGATATAGCTGAGGATGACTGTCGGTAAAGGCTGTTTGTTGCTGTATAGTAGCCCCCCCACCGTCTGGGAGAGAGTAGCCATTGACCTCCATGTTTAGAAGGTGCTCAGTTTGCTGTGATTTCAAGCCAAAGCTGCTTCCCCAGAGCAGGGAGTTTTGCGGTGGGTCTAGAAAAGAAGGACTGCAGCTAGGCCTGCAGCAAGGAGACCAGCCAGTGCCCCCCCCCCCCAGAAAGAATTGACCAAATAGCTTTTGTAAAAATGACGTCTCTGAATTAACTGCATCTATGCAGTTGTTGCTGGAATCCGGGCCTTTGCCTGAACGGACCCTGAGGGCTGCTAGCACTTTGTCCTGTATGTGTGTAGCCACAATGAACACCTCGCGAGGTGATTCCTGGCTGTCTTCCAAAAGGGGGGGGGGGGGTGGTGTTTCCTGCAGAAAGAAGGGATTGTTGTACCGCCGCTAGGCCGTTGTGTTTGGAAGCAATACGTTTCAACCCGCGTGCTTAAAGTAGCAGGGAAGGGAAAGTGTGTCATGAGATAGCAATAGTTTGCCGCACAGATGCCGAAATGTCTACTAGCGTGCTGTGTGGCGTGGACCAGTAGCTGTAATGACTGCGTAGTGATTTTCAGCCAGAGCTGCTGGCAGAGGCCATGGGAAGGGGCTTCATTTGAGCTCAATGTTCGAGTGAGAGAGGAAGCCGTGAACTTCAGATCGGGCTCTGCTCTCCGGTGGTACCGTCTGTAGGTCTCCAGTTCGTAACCTGCGTCCCATTTCTATTAAAACCGCACTTTAGCACAGTAATCGAGGTACGGGAGTGCCACTATAACGGCTCAATTCAGGTACCTGCTGTGTTTCAGACTTTTCCAAAAGTCTCTCCTCCATCACTGTTTTTGTGGCAGCACCTTTACTGGGGGACGTTTCCCAAAGGTTCCTGATAGCGGCTTATATAGTTGGAACCATTCAGTTGTGTAGTTTCAACTATGCAAGTTGCTAACGTAGTCAGCAACTATGCTTTTGGGTACCACACCCCCAGTGCGTCGCTGCCTCCTGGCTGGCTGGTGTCATCCTGTAGGACAGGACAGGGGTGGCCCCATGTTAAGCAGTACAGTACGTGGAGCATTTGAGCCCGTGGCAGGCGTGAGGTGGATGGACAGTCGGCGCTGGGGCCACCCCTGAATGATGGTCATCATTATCGAGACGCGTTTCGGTCTCTTTGTTCCACAGCAAGTGGTGCAGTTACAGCTAGTGTGATTGCAGTAGATGGGTTGTTCGTTTTTTTGTGCAACAAGTCACCAAACAACCAGGAGGAATTAGGAAGATGAGAAGTTGTGTCTTCCACAGGTAGAAAGTGATTAAGACCTTAGTTGCGAGGTTAAAGTTTAATTCAGCTTCTTTTAAATTATATTTTTCCTCTGATCTTACTTGCCAGAGATTCTTCCACAAATAAAATACATCTAAAGCGGCAGAATCCAAGTGGAAATTAGTGTAACTTCAAACCAGAGATGGTTCGTCAAGATGGAGTCATTGAGGTTCTTCATCAGAAGGACATTCATGTAAATACTGCGATTTAGAAATTGTCCCACTTGCAGGCAGACGGGACGACTGCGGTGGGATGTTTCATTGGGGTTCCGCATATGCGACGATGTCAAGGGCTATGAGCATGCAGAATGCAACGTTAGGGCACTGCGTCGCAGTACGCAGCACTGTCTCGCAGGACCTGCAACGAATGCGACAGATTAGCTTCCCAAAGGTGATACTGTTTGTGTGTGGAATTCCGTATGTTTTTTGTTTAAAATATATATCATTAGTCCATGAACACTCAACTGAAAATAATTGTGAAACTGCAAAATTAATATTATACATACTAGTGTCTGATTATTTAATATAATTTTAAGTTCCAAACGAGAATTTTACTTGTTAATATTATGTTTGTGTTCTATTCATCCATAGATCTTGTGTAATTTCTTAAACCATAATAATAGGGTAGCAAATGCTTTTTATGTGGATGATGAAGACTAGTTCTAAGAATGAAAGGTCTCCACCTCTTTGTGTGTGTACACATCTTTACAAACCCAATTTTCACTTCTGTGTCAGTGGATCCATTCTGCCTTTACAAGCACCATGCAGCTGTGTTGAATTCAGGTACGAGGGTCACAGGTTCAGATCTGTTTTAGGGCTTCTTTTTCACAGCTTTGACAGCAGTTTTACCAAAACTACTCAAAGTCTTTGCTTACAATTGCTTGGGAAGGCCAGTACTGTTCACAAGGATCAAATTGGTGGGATTTATTGGCACTTATAGTAACAATAATATCAAGCTATTCTTTTTTTGCGCAATGTAAGAATTGGCTCAGGAGACGTAGACCTGTGAATCTAATTTATAATGTGAAAACCATGCACAGTGTGAGCAATACAAGGATTGGAATATTTTGCTTGTTTCAGACCATTTGAGTTCATGGAGTCCAAGATGTTGAGCGTTCATCTACTGGCATGTGATTGTCCTCTTTATGAATCAGGTGGTGCCAGAGGGTTTTTTATGCAGAAATCAGAAAACCAATGTTTGAAATGGGTGGTGCTTTCCAAAGAGTAATTATAGGGGGCGGATGAGTATGACGACTGAACTGCACAGCGGTGGCAACGGAAATGCGCAGGAATAGGTAGCCATTTTCAGCAAGACAAAAAAAACCCATTTTATTATTGCCGCCTGTGCCGCTGTGACTCATCTGATGACGATCGTGGTGGCCGAGGCCCAGTAATTATATTAGAACCCTTTCAGTAGTGGAAAGGATGAGGTGTTTACCTAAGAAAGCGTCCGCGCCATATGACTGCTGTTTGCAGGGAGGGAAATTGTTGTTACCAATAAAACATCTCTCAGCCATATTTGAATAATGTCAATATCCCATTGCTTAAATTATGCACACTTAAATGCTATATGTTACTGTTTCATTTGTAATTTGTCTTATTTTAGCACTTATCTGTCTGCACTGAATCGCTCTCTGACCTCTTTAGCTGCTTTTTCAAAAAAAAAAACATAAAGTTTGAGATAACTATGGTTTTCCATGCTTCTTGTAAATGTACGTATGCAAACGAAATGAATTGTTGTATAATGCCGAAGCTGTCAATGGTGCATTATGGGTGGAAGGTGTCTGTAAAGGTATAAGTCTAGTACGGAATACTGTGTAAATTTAAGGCCCTTCAACGACCGCGATCTAGTCTTCCTTCAATGAATTTTACTGAGAAAACAGTCATAAAATCATAGCCGTTTATGAGTGCTTGAGATGTATCAGCTGGTATGGCGGTCAGTGCCCTATCAAGGCCTTAGGGTTAGGGAGGAACCTTTTATATTCGAGAATGTAAGCGCTGTTAAATCTGGGTTGTAGTTTGCCAGCTTGCGGTGGGACAGGCAGTGCTGATCCGCCGCCCCCGGCCTTTCCCCGCTCTGATTGGCTGAATGTATGGCGCCATCGGAGCATTGTCAAGGTGACCTTTCAATGGCTCGCTGCTAACTCCCGCAAACGGGGATTGGGAGGGGAGCTGTCCTTCTGCATGAGAGGAGTGGGGGACTCCTGTCGTCCTGAAGTCTTCCTGTCCATGTTGAATGCGCCTCCCCCTCCGCACAATTTGACACAGTATTCTCTTGCACCCTCAAGAGCTCTCAGCGTGAGGCTGACTTGTCCTCAGACTCCCGTATGTTGTACACAAACCCAGATTTTTAACAACCTACACTGTCTGCATGAACCTGTAAATATGTTTTGGGTTTTTTGTGGATATAAAAGCATATAGTTCTTTAATTAATTTTATAACTATATTTTTTGTTGCTTTTGTACATTTCCACCGCTTAAAATGATACTCACAGATACTCACAGGTATTTGCTAAAGTTTTGCAAAAAGGCGTTTTATAAGTTCTTTTTTAATTTCACGTAACTGGAAAAAAGCTAATTTACTCAGTCTTTTAAGCTTGTATCATTTTTATTAATATATTTTGTTGCCTTTTGCCTATGCAACAAACGCGTCGTTCATACTGTGTGAATGGCAATGGGGGAAGACTATGCTATGCTCCCAGTGCATGCTGGGAGATCTGTACTGTTTTCGTCAGAATCATCAGATTGTCGTCTAAAGCTCTCTGCATCCCGCTGCTATTAAACATTTGGTGCAATAAAAATTAAAAACAGGCATTGCTTGGCAGTGCGGTCACTTCATTGATTTGTTTTTGAAAAGACGCTGCCCTATTGAGTTGTGGAGGCACATGATGCAGAGCTGTTGCCTTACTGCCTGATATTGCCCGTAACACTCATGTACTGTAATAGTTATAAGAATTTGAAAATGATAGGGTTGTAAGGGAGATAAGGGCCAGATGTAGCGTGTTGGGTTGATCTCAGTGCATAGCACAAAGATGGTAGCCTGTAGCAAATCTAGTGGCATATGCTTTATGGTATTGTGTGTTCACAGGCGAGTAATCATTCCCTTAACACATGTGACACACTGTTATTGTGTGAGTTTAACATCATACCAGTCCACACTGCTGCTATTAACTTATACTATTAAGATGCTATGTCTCCTGAGGGAATGGCTTGGTGATCTACCTACAGGTTTAATCCGGCTGAAATGCATGTAGTTTGTATTCTGTGCAAAAGCTGTATAAAAAGACGCTTGTTTTATTCTTTTATATGTATTGTTTTTTTTTCCTTCTTTGGATGTTTGTTTTTCCTCTTTACCTCAAGCATTCCTCTAAAGCAGTGTTTCTTAAACTGGTGCTCGGGGACCACCAGTCCACATGTTTTTGGTCTGAGAGGGAGCTGGGAGGGAGCGAAGGCATGGACTGTCTGGGGGTCCCTGAGGGCTGGCTTGAGAAGCACTGCTCTAAAGCCATCTACACCGGGTTGATCTCTATCTTTACACACGTCAGTCAGAATGGCATAGCATAGCAGACACCTGGCTAGCCAGCATGGGGGGACCTCCCTTGGCAAAAACAGCCCAGACAGCCTGACTGCCCCCCCATACCTAAAAGGTACTGTCATCAACTACACTGGGCCTCTGCTCCCTGGTGGAAAGATGACAGTCTGGAATCGTGCTCTAAGACTCTCTTCGAAGGCGCTTTTTTTCCTGCTGAGCCAATTCTCAAATGCATTTTCTAACAGAAACAAAGTGCTGAGTGGGGTAATAAGCCGCCCAGCTGAGCGATCTGTCAGTGTCTTTTTGACATGACTCAAAAAAAAAACCTTTCTGAGAGATTTCAGCCATTCTTTTGTACCACGGTAACACTGTACAGTAGGCTTGTAATATATGCAAATAATGCATGTATTTTAAGGTTTTTAATAAACGTATGAAGTGTACATATTCATACTGGATTACAGCTTACCTGTATATTAGCATGCAGTACTTGCTTACAGGCTGTGTGTAAATATGGCAGATCACTGTATTTAAGGATACACTTGAAACACAAATGGGCTGTCAAATTAACGCTGTGCAATGGATTTTTTTGTGCCTTTTGTAATTCATGTATGTAATCTAGACAATCTTGAAGAGGTTGTATACAACCAACATGTTATTAAAGAGATTTGAGGAGGGCTTTGAAACTGTCTCTTTGCTTCATATTTAAATCATGTATCCATCCATCTTCTGTATAACATTCAGAGCAGCATCGCAGTGAGCCTGGAGTGTGTGGTCACTGTAGCAAAGGGCGCACACATGCTCACACTCATGCACTTTATTTCACATAACTGGGTCTTTGGATTGGGGGAAGATTCTGGAGAGCCTTGAGGAGACCACCACTATAGAAAGAACATACAAAGTCGACCCATACACACTGAGTGAAGGTGGGCTTCAAACCTCCAAGCCTGGAGTTGTTAGGCAACAGTGCTAGCAACACATGCTCATAAAATATGACAACCCAAGATATTGGTGTTAAGTACTTGGGGGTAATCAGTATGGTTCATTATATTCCTTGAGTTGGCAGTGTTGTCGTCTGCTGCAAGCAGCTCATCATTCTGTCCCGTGCTGTCTCTCCTTGCAGGTTCTGTCATCCAAACATTTGGAGCCTTTGCTGGTGCCTTCTGGTCCGCCTTACCGAGACTTCAGAGCGAAGGAACGCATTTCCGATAGAGATGCTCTGAGCAGTCTTCCTGAGGCACGATTCAAGAGGGTGGACTTTGCAACCACCATGATTGCTGGCACGCTGTCAGTGTTCCCCCATGATGCCACGGCTCCTCCCCCAGAGCAGAACAATGTGGATGAGGCAGAAACACCCAAGAGCGAATCGAGCAGTGAGGCCAGTCAGAAAAGCACTGAGCGTAGCCAAGATGGAGCCCCTTCCACTCTCCTGGCTGATGATCAGCGGGAGTCTAAGGGACAGGTCTCCACAGTGGAGCCAGACCTTGAGCTGGAGGAGGCCTCTAGGACACTCGTCCTTTTCTCACCTGGAGATGCTAGGAAGTGCTTGGGAGGTGGGGACGTTGATCTGGGAACTGTGCCGGCGATCACCCCTCAGACTGAGAGGCTGCAGCCAATGGGGAGCCAGCTGGACGTCTCTGAACCCGGCACGCTGTCCTCGGTGTTGAGATCTGAGCCAAAGCCCCTCGGCACTGCCACCAGCGCCTCCTCCCCACTCACCAAAGTCGAGCGCACATTCATCCACATCGCCGAGACCTCGCACCTAAACGTGATGTCTTCCAGTGGCCAGCAGGTGAGGCACGAGGACCGCGCCCTCTCCCGGGTCTCAGAGGAGCCCTCGGGTGATGATGGAGAGAATGTGTTGGAGGGTGAGGTCGTGGAGGAGAACGGGGAGTTTGGCTTGCTGGAGAAGGAGCCCAAGCTTAACGGCTGTGCTCCGGCAGCTGACCGTTCAGGATCTCCTTCCACTGAAAGGGTGCTTGTCGAAAATGGCGCTTGTGTTTCTGTGGAAAGTACAGAGGTCAGAGAGGACAGCAGTCCTCCTCTTGTCTTTGTGGGTCCTGATGTCATCTCGGCTGGCCCACCTCCACCAGTCAGTGTGGAGATTCTGCCGAAGTCCCCCTCCAAGGAGGTACCGGCGGAGCAAGTCGCCACTGGGCCCCTGGTGGAGCTCTGGTCCACCAAGCTGCCGAGGCCCCTGCCCCGGAGCCGGATACCCGTCCTCATGTCGGAAGAGGACACGGGTTCGGATCAATCAGCCTCCCAGTCCTCCCGGGAGCGACTGGGTAAGCGAGCGAGGCAGCAGCGCCTAGCCCGCCTGGTGGTGGAGAAGCAGCAGAGCCGCCTGCTGAGGATGGCCTCATCCTCCGTGTCCTCAGGCGATGAAGGCAGGCCGGCTTCCGAGACCCTGTCAGCTACCGGCTCTGAGGAGGACACTCACGACTCTGACGACTCCCCTGGCAGGAAAGTGCTTGGGCCTAAATCCCGAGAGCATGAGAGTGGACCGGACCGGCCGCAGAGCCGGATCCCACGCCCCGTGACACCGATAAAGAGGACGTCGGGCCATTTCACATCCGTACCCACACCACTGCCCTTCAAAGCCACACCCAGTCCTCTAAATAGGTACGTCTCAGGTCCCGCAATCTAATTACCTGTAATAATCCCATAACTGCCACCACAAGCAGTCAGTGGCTCGAGCATTTGCTGCATCCTCATTATTCTGTCGTTCCAGGCTTCAGATTCGGGGCAAAGCCGCAGTGTGCACCCCAGGCGAGCCGAAATCGCCCCCGATGCAGTCCAAGCCCCGCCCCACACCCGGGCCACCCATGTACTGCACCAGTCCCAGAATGCCGCTGAGGGCAGGGTCCCGGCCCCCACCCGTGGCCACAGCCCCCCGCAGCTTGAGCGCTTCCCCCCGCAGTTACTCCACCTCGCGGACTGACAGCCCCTCCCCGCAGCGGCAGCGCCGGCAGACGGCTGCCGTCGAGGTGAGGCGTCAGTTCATTTCTGTCCGGGCCAACACGGCTGCCCCGCTCAAGCCCCGCCCCCCGGCGGGCAGCCCTCCCGAGGACTCTGCATTCGGGCCGCCCGCCGTCGCCAAGCCCGGCAGGAGGGCTAAGCCGCTGTCGCAGGCCTCGGTCCTGCCCGCCAAGAGCAGGGCAGCCACCAGATAATAACATGCACTCCTGAAGCATCCGCCCGTGGCGAATCCACGCTTCTCAGCCTGCTCCGGAGTAACTCTTCGCCTCCCCCAGGCCAAACAAACTGCTTCCAGTTTACCACCAACCCCATGTTCCAGACTGCTGTCTGAGGGGCCCGCTTGCCAAAATGGGTTGGGTGAGCTTGGACCGCCTTTGAGAGCCGGGTCACAGCAACGTTGAGGCACCGATTCAACCCCAGGTCTGTTGTATTGACAAATAGTCAGAGTTATAAAGGTATAACTCAGCCAGGTTTAAACCTCTCTGGCTGACTGATTGACCTGGCTGTGCTCGGTGTTCAAGGCTAACCATGGGTATCATTAATGGTAAATATAAAGTAAGATTTGTGTCAACACATTGTATCACCAAGCAGCTGGGAAATGTGATGGGAATGTGTTATCCCTACAAACCAAAAACAACACAATTCAGTTTTTTATTTGAAGAGCTGGTTTAACACTTAGCTAAACATATTGCTCAACGTACCAACAAGTTCCCACATCTTAGAATGTCTTAAAACATAACCCAGTCAATTTGTTAAGGGTGAAAAATGTGTAGCACATACTGCTAATATTCTAACCCTTTTAGGGTGCTGAGCTTTGATATTCATCACAAAGTGCACATGATTGTGAGGCTAGAGGTCACCCAAACACCAATGGATGGATTTCTGTGAGGTTCTTTGAGCTACTGGGGTCTGTCTGAAAAATGTTTGTTTGGCCTGAGGGGGGAAACGGTACCGCTGTGGGTGCGAAAGCATAGATACAGCGAGACGTAGGATCCAAGAAACATCAGTGGTGAGCTGAGCCGTGTTTGGCGGTTCTGACGAGGTCCTCCGCGCTTGCTCATGACCCCTGGCCAGAAATGGCACTCCTTTTACAAAGATACGTTCTCACTGTCTGATAATAGTTTACCCAGAGTATGTATATATTATATATTTATTTCTTGGAGATGTAATCTTTATTTTTATCTGATAGGTTCTTTTGAAACATATTGTTTTCTCTCCTTTAATTTTGCAAGATGGGATCCGTATATGAATGCTGAGTGGTGACAAACATGGGCTAGAGTTTGGCGTTCCCCGGAGAGAGATCTCAGCTCACGGGACGACAAGAGAGTCTCCATGCCTCGTTAGGCACAAATACGTTAATTATAAGAGGTGGCATATTTCAGCAGACGAGACCTAACATTACCAAACAGAAAGTGACGTTAATGTCACAACTGCTGAAGCGATGTTCTGGTTCTGTAGCCGGTAGCTGGGAGACAATGGTTAAGGTTATTTATTCTGATAACAGGTCTTGCGGGGAGGTATATAGAGAGGAGCAGGTGTATAACAGCAGCTAATACCTTGGCGATTTCAGCGACACTGACGAGTAAGCGTTTAATGAACAGAAACCTGGACAGTTTGGGAAGCTTCTGTAACTTCTCCATCAGTCTAAGAAACCACAGCCTTGGGCACAGAAACTGGCATATGTGAAGGTTAGTCCGAAACGACGGCCCAGACAGACCGCAAAGAGGCAGCTGTCATAATGTAGCACGTGCAGCTGCAGGACAAAAACCTTGACTTCCAGCTGTGTGACATCGGTGCTGTAATTCTCTGCATAATGTCTGCATAATTAATTGAATCATCAGTTATTTAAATTGCTAATCGGTTCTGCATTCCGGGGAAGGCTCCATTTTGCCACTGTCAATGGCCAACATATTTTACTATATACTATATAACCTTTTGTATGCTTATTTGCACACGACAATCATAACCTAGATTTAAAACATTAAAGTCAAGCACGCCCGTTTCAGCCTGTTAGAAAAGCACTTACGGGCCCATATTTTCAAATCCCACCTTTCATCCCTGTATCCTCTCTACAGGCCAGTTCAGTTATTTCGACCTTGGTGGGGATCAACAGCTCCCAGAACTGCTTATCATCTGGGGCTGCTGTCTGTGGCAAGGCCCTTAATTGTGAATTTCATACGAGATGATGCTCGTTGCGCGCTGCAGAGCAAAGACGAAACTGTCCAAATCAAAAGACAATTGAATTCGGATTGACGTGAAAGAAACACTTGAGAATTGTGGAAATGTTACTCGATCAGAGTTATTAAGATGCTGAGAAGATAGGTGATTGGATATGGGAAGGTTAGCTGTGAGTGACTGTAGGGACACTTACTGTTTTTATTAAACCCTAAGCCTGCCAGCATGGCTGCACGCAAGAGCAGCACGTTTACCTGTTTTGACAATCCAACCTCACTGCTTAGACAGACAGACTGCGTTGCCAGTGTCCCCATCGGTCCAGTGAGACGGAAATCCAGGATTTCTTACTTTCACTGTGAGTTTCTGGAATGGACGGCTGTGTCTGGATGTAAACACCTCGCACCACACGTCTCCCATGAGATACCTGTTGCCGTAACCACTGGTCCCAGCTACCGCTATTGCCGGTAACGCTAACACCCTTCCGTGTGTTGACCTCAGAACAAAGAGGTCTTTAGCTTCTTAATATGATGAAATCCCCACACTCCAGTTTCTTGTGCATGTTGACACCAGTGGCAGATAATTAGACTTGTTTTGAGAGGTTTCTGATGTGATCTGTCTGTGAATGAACGTTTTGCTTTTCGTAACACATCCTTTGTCATCAAATAGCTTGGGCCCCTCTTGTGAAAGTGTAAACCGGAATGGAGTTTGCGTAAAGAAATATATATTTCTTCTAAAGCTTGGAGTTTCATGCTGCCCTGGACAACCGCTCCAGCATTACGTCTGCCAATTTAAGTAGTATTTTGTTTTGCATCACTATCTGAAGTGGAAATTACAGCGCTTGATGTGACCACCAGGGTGCGCTGTCTGGGTTCAATAGGTCAGGGGTTGGGTTGCAGCATCAGTCAGAAAAAAGTAAAAGGGGCTGGTCATGTAGGTGTGTAGTGATAAAGCAGGGAGAGACGATTTCATCACGCCGACAAGAAAAACAAATCTTCCACAAATAACGGAAATTAACTGCTGTCGCCTATAATCATGAGACCATTAGCATCTCTCACAACAGGCTCTAAACAGGGAAAAACACAGAGTAAACACACACACACTGCTTTTTTTGTCCACATCTATCATGTCACCGTAGTTGAGATGTTGAGAGGTCAGTCCAGAGTAGCCTGAGCATTTAGCGACGTGAGTGACTGACCAAGCTCACACCTGAAAGCACAGATGCCCCGTGCAGAACTGGCTGGTGCTGTACTCGCGCACACACGTTGCCTGTGCCACACACGGAGGGGAAAAGGACAAAGGGCAAGCGAAAGACACAACGGGAAGACCAAGTCAAAGATTATTATTGTTTTCTTTTTGTTTTGTTTTCAAAAAAGCAGCAAAAGTAATGTTTACACGTTTAAAACAGAATGTAAAAAAATACTGCATGATAGGTGATATCTGGCCAAATAAAATGGTTTGTGTATAATGGGAGGAGGTATCGTGAGGATTCATTTGCCATTCGTTCTTTTTCTTAACCCCCCATATCCAACTATTTGTCAGTACAATCTGGCTCCGTGGATTGTAACAACCGACATGCATAACCATGCTATTAAAAGTCCCTCTCTTTTAACACTCTTGTCTGCTGTTTTATGTGTCTTGCACTACTTTGGAGTTTCTACTCTTGGGTTTCTGTATTACTAATATTATAGCTAAATTAATTTTTTATCAGCAGACTGCAGATCTTCTGTTTTGCAATGTGCACACTCAGCAGTGGTGTTTACCACCACTGAAACCGTTCATTTGCACGGGGGTTCATGATTTATTAGGTCAGACACCAGAAACAGCAAACCTGTCCTTGTGCATGCTGTGCCTAACGTTACTTTCAGAGCCTGCACTGCGTCTAAAACTGCGTGCTGCCACCTTGTGTCACCTGATCGGGCCCTGATACGTGGACTGTCAGCGCTGTGGATGACGGAGGAGGAGCATGAGGGCGGGGGAGGGGTGGCCGGGTGGGGATGATGGAGCAGCCGCCCCAGTTTGTCGGTTTTAGGGCCCTTTATCCAGAGTGACCCGAGTGGTGTGACAGAGGCTGACTCCTGCAGAGGATGCAGCTGTAGTGCTGGCATGTGCTATCAATAGGAGCCACATCAGCAGTCGTGTAGCTTCCGTTTGCTAACAGGACGCCCCTAACATCTCCCACTGCAAATGTCCATGTGGTTTAATTTTGGTAAGAGTTGATGGCTCCCTTGGGCTTTTCTACTACAAATCTCACCATTTCCAGTCTCGCCATGACGTATTCACATGCTCCGAGGGGTCTACCTCATGCTGGCAGTCTTTCGTACCTGTAACAGCAGACTCCTCAACCCTCAGAGCTGTTCAGAAAGAACCAGCAGAACTCGTCACGGAACTCTGTGTTCACGATCAATGTCTCTGTCCTTTCGAAAGCACTGTGTGTTGAATCGCGTAGTGGAACAGAGGGCTGAACGACGCCGGTGACTCAGGAAGGAGTCCGAGGCTGAGTATGCCTTTAGTATGGAGCGATGGTGCATTTTTTAGTGAAGAAGACGACTCACCATGCTTTCAGGCTCATACAGAAGACTGTAAAATCATCACATGGAAGTGCTTAGGAGCATCAGTAATTCACTGGCTAGCTAGAATTTATTAACTGTACGTTCACTTAAGAGTGCTACAAGGAAACCCCAAATGGGTTTGTAATAACGGAGCCCAAACTCAAATGACAAGTTCTCCAACCACAAAAGTGACCCTTCAGGTAAGAACAGCCACGCTTGTAATGTCACGAAAGCCTTAAATCCCAGAATTTGAATCTGCAGCCTCTCCCCTACCTGATGTGTTCGTGTGCAATTTTTTGATGCATATGGAAAAATTATCAATATCTCTGTAGTGGACTTGACTTGCCTCTATATTTTCCCTCCTGCAAGCGCTTTGTAGTCATGTGCACCAGCTGTGTAAATTTACCTACATCCCTCCTCAGATAACCAAGCAGAGCTGGATCGGAACCTTTTCCCACATTGTGCTGCTGTATTTATTATTGTTTCCACCACACATCTGAGAAGACCTCCTCGTGGAAGAACATGGAGCTCCCAAGGTGGCATATAAGGAGTTGCCTGCTGCGACTTGGCAAGTTCTTTTTATTTTAATTTTTTTTAAATCTGTTGATAGTCAGTAAGCTTGTAATAATTTGGTATAATTGTATACTTGTAGTTATTTTTTGCTATATTTGCATGAAAACCTCAATGGAATTTGTCCAAGACATACAGAGGTTTTTTAATTAATGTGTTTTATTCAATCCCTGGATCTCCTGTTCTAAACAGCCGAACGATCTGGAAACCCGCCGATGTTCTGTGTGGCTCGGTGAAAGGAGAGCTGGATTAGACTGTCGGGTCTTATTCAAAGGACAAAGTGCCGTGTCAGGTCTGCACCGGGGATGTGATGCTGTAGGTGTCTCAGAAAGTCAGTCTGCATTAGTCAGGGTAATAAGAAGAGCCTCCTGCCTGCTTCAGCTGCTGGAATTGAGTCGATGGTGATTCACATTCCCGCTGACGGTGGCATTCCGAGACATGCTACAGCTGGTGGGTGTCTTCTCTACCTTTGAGCTCCTGTATTTATGCAGGGTAGCCATTTCCTCCTGTCCAGGTCTGTCTCCTCCGTGCCCCCCTCCCCTAACTCTTGTGCCGTTTACCACACGAAGGCAATTAGGCTAACTGGCATCTCTAAATTGGCTGCGGTGTATGACTGTGTACACATATATGCCAGGCGATGGCCTGCCATCCCATCCAGGGTGTACCCCAGCCTTGCGCCCTGTGCTGCCTGCGATAGGCTTCAGGCCCCCTGTGACTCTGAACATGTTAGGCAGCTAGAAGATGGATGATTATTAGATGACAAAAAGCAGAGTCCAGGTTTACTGTATGACAGAATCCTGGTAATACTGCTTATCAAAAATTTGACAGCATATCCATCAAAGGAAGAAAGTTTTTCAGGCAACAACTGTGCTGCTACAGTTAATTTCCTTTACTCTATGCTGCCATTTTCTTCTCCGGTGCAGTCAAACCATCTTCCCAGTGCTATGTTGGCACACTAGATAGTAATGGCAGCTTTACGAAATCATCTGCTCTATAGATGCAACTTTAAAGCAAGTATGGGGAGGAAAACATAACGAACAATAATCCAGAAGTCTGCTGTGCATGAGTTTAGTTTAGGTGGTATTGAAGTTATTCGAGGTAAATCACAGTCTTAATTATGGTGGTTGAGACTTTCCTTAAGGAGCAAGCAATTGAGCATCATATTGTCAGGATCAGTCCCTACCTTGTTTCATCCAGTCTGTTGTTTCCCCATTTGGCCAACAGGTGTCACTGGTCATCCTGTTCCATTCTCTGTATTGTCCTAGGTTTTGTTCCTCAGACAGGCCATATTGGTTTCCCATTCTCCCTGGGCTGCTGCATGGCTGAATGGGCTGAGCAACTGTGCTTCCCTACTGGTGCGCTTTTGAAGCTCGCTGTGTTGGGCATTTTTTATTTGTTGCCCATTTGTTAATAATGTTCCTTGTGTTTATGCACTCAGTATTGGTCCTTACATTTAGTGTCTTTGCTCCTAGTTTATCCTGCTCCTGTCCAGTTTTGTAGTTATGTCCTGTATTCCTTGTCTCTGTGTAGCTCCTAGTCCCTAGTGTTTGGCTGATTGTTAATAACCCACACTCATTACAGTGTACATATGTGCCTGCCCAACCTCTGGTTCTCTCTCGATTATTGCATGTATTACCTGAATGTGAATGTATCTTTTGCTAGTGTCACCTGCACATGTTTGCCGTTAGCTATGCCTCATTGTCAACCCTGTTGCAAGCCCATGTATTTCCTTTGTTTCCTAGTGTTCTAGTTCTAGCCCTTGTTAGCTCTTGTTTGCCTTCCTGCCTTTGTTTAGACCCCATGTGGTCCTTTTGGGTTGCTGTTCTTCTGAGCTCTGGTTATAATAAAATTCCCTGTACTGTATGTGTAAGCCACCAAGTGGATTGTCATCCACCATGCCCCGTCGTTATGCATATGACCCTCACTGATTCATTGACAGTGATCACTTATCGGGGAATCGGCAGGAAGGCTACACTTGAACCGAAACATGACCATCATTCCGCACTGAAACATCAGTCTCATTCAGTGATGCCATTAAGTGGGCTTGATCACGGTCCCATGCGGAACCAAAACCGTGGCATGTTTTTAATGAATGGTGTGACTTGTTTCTGCAGCTGGGTTGCACACAGCGGGACTGTGCGGGTTGGTGTGAATAGTGGAGAGAAGATTTTTGTAGCTGGATTTTTCTACGATTAGCTTCTAAAAAATGCATAGAGAAGTACATACTCTGGTGCATTTTCATAAATTCCTCTGAAGATACGTAATGTGACAGGTTAATAATAACTCGAAACTCTGGAAAGTTACAGCTGATTTTTGCCTTTGTTATTTTGGTTATTACAGTATGTTTAAGACCCATGTTACCATATAAAGGTTTACATTGCAGATAATGTTATTAACTCATGTTCAGCTTTTCCTAAGCTGTTTAAACCCAGATGCCTTGAACCTTTCAGGAGAACCTTTTTCAGTGCTCTCTCAAAATCAGAGTTTGTGTCACGATCGGGCTGGCGGCGAGCAGGGAAGCAGGCCAGCAAACCAAAGTAGCAGGGAAAACGGGGTTTATTTCGGGGAAAGGAGGCAGACAGGGGAGCATACGGGAGGCGGACAGCAACGAACATTACATCAATGACGGATCTGGGGAAGACTGACTAGAATGCAGACTAAATACACAGGACTACAGGCAAGGAAACGGAAAACAGCTGGTAAACGGAAGGATTCCACACGGGGCTAACGAGGAGGCGTGGTCCACATGAGGGCGATCGGGGCTGGGCGTGGCAGTTTGCTCCTCCTTTCCTGTAAGACGCCACTTTGACCAGGCCACTGGAGACTGACAGGTGACTCTATCTCTCAGCTTGACAGCTCCATCTTCTCCTGCATCAGTAAAATTACACCTGAGCTAAGTGCATGCCTTTGACTTGCTGGCTGACCGCCCCCACGCATGATGTTCCTTCTCAGTCCTAAGTTTCATTGAGTCTGCATGTCCAACTGCATTTTTCCCCTGGTGATATTGATCCACCTTCCCCACCAAATATGACAACACCACAATATGCCACTTAATGTTTCTGCTTTTACAAAGCAATCCAATTTATGAAGAAAGAAAAGGTTACACTGGTGGGGGAGGGGGGACATGTTTTCAGTCATATTTAATCTGGTTCATCATCAATTCAGTGCCAGGAATTTATAATTCACTTGGTGACTTGTTGGGAGTGGAATTCTGCCAGGATCTCCACACAGCAATTGATGGAAATGAGTAAGAACAAAAAGAGAACTTGGAGATCATTCACCAACAGAAAAAACAGGTGCAGCAATACATAACCCAAAAAGACTGCATTAGATGGTTCGAATATATATATTCCTCTGGTTTATTTTTGCTTCTTTCCTCGTAAACCTTATGATTGAAGTAAAACATATGAGGCGGTAGAGTGAAGAATAGATTTCATTGTTTTGGTTTGCTCTCAGGGACGGAACGGAATGACATTGAGCACCAGCTCTGCTGGGGTGACTGCACGCTGGCTTGTAAGTCCACACCCAGGGACGTGCCAGGTGAGCCTGGTGTCTGTACGCAGTGTGCAAAGTGTACCTAGCAGTGGTGAAAATCGACGGCGCTCGGAGGAACCGGCCCAAGCATGCTAAGGTGAATGGGAAGGAGATTCCGCCTAACAATCTTAACATGGAAGTAAGACGTGTTTGGGCAGACAAGTGACAGCTTTTACAAGATGGTCAGAAATTTAAAGGATAAAATACTTTAAGTTCTCCCCAAACGAGCTTGATGGGCCGAATGGCCTCTCGTTTGTAGATTTCTTATGTTCTTATGTTCGTATGAATATAATGTGACTGACTTACTGTTAGAGAGAAAACTTATTACCGGGTGCCTGCATTTTAGCTACCTCTGCCAGAAGTTGATGTTGATCATGCACGATTTTTGTGTGTGAGGGAAGTTTCCCAGAATTGCATGAGCATGTCCTAATGTCTGTCATGTGTATAGGCTTCAGGGCTCCTTTGGCATGTGTGGGTCAGTTAAAATTAGTACAGTAATAGACATGACAGAGCATTTCTCACCTATCCAGGCATTAGAAGCCCATGATGGACGACCTCTGTTTCAGACCAGAGGCACTTCAGCAGTATGATTGTAGTCTAAAGTTGGATCAAGCAGTGTCCTAATAGTATGTGTTAAGGTGCCTCATGTAAACAGCGGCATTGAATCTCAGTCTCAAAGCTGTAAAGATACTGGATGACTATCATTTGAATAATCGTTTGCCTTCATCGGTCAAGTCTGTTAATCTTTTTCAAAAGTCCTATTTGTCGAATGAAGTGTCAAGAAAACATGACAAGAAGGGAGACAAAGTCCAGTCTGGCCTCTTCGCCGGTCTTGTTCGGTCCCCCACGTGGATGGGGAAGCGCAGGGATGTCCCATTTTTCTGTGATTTCGACTTAACTATTTTCATATACAATGCATTGCATACCTAATAATGTCATTTTGATACCAGTCATATAAAATCACCAGTAACCTGTCACAGACTAATTTTTTCTACAAACTAGTCAGCAGGGTTTACAGGCAGCTTGCAGTTATGTAAACTTACAGGTATGCTGCTGTAGGTCCACTGACACTGACCTTTGTATGCAGAACTGTGGTCCGCCTTCTGGTACTGAGTGACATACAAAGGTCAGCGTTTAAACGTGGTTCAGCAAGAAGTTAGTCTCGGGTAGGTAATTGTTAATTTGGTTATTTTAAAAGTTTAATTTCCAAGGTTGTTATCACTGACACTGTCAAATAATTTAATAAGTTCTGTTTTAACACAAGTGTTAGTTTAGTGTTTTATTGTACCCGACACTTTATTGTTTTAACTATTCGTTAATTAGATTAACTAAAAGTTTAAATACGCTATATTAATATATTGGGCTGGGAGTAAAGTGGGAGTAAAGGGTGGGGTCATAGTGAGTTAGGTAATCATGGGGCCAGCTCAGTGTTGTGTTTGTAAGATGTTTGCCCTTCTGGATGCTTGTGTCCAGTCGGACTTCGTCTGCGAGTGATGTAGGTTAGTGAACTCACTCATGGTCAAGGTTCGTGACCTCGAGGAGCAACTGACTCTCATCCAACACAACAATGAGTTAAAGGAGAGAGTTAATACACCTTTTAGGGAGACGGTGTGTACGCCACAAGCGGGGAGGAGGGAGAATGAAGGGCAGAGAGGTTGAGAGAGCTGGGTGAACGTAGGTCGTAGACGTAGAACAGGGCATACACAGTTCACAGAGACGGCATCACCTGAAGTGACGGTGTCTAACCGCTTTCAGGTGCTTCCAGCTTTAGAGCCGGAAGACACTGGGGAGGCAGGTGGGCCACTGGGCACCAAGGAGCCGCCTACCCCCAGGAGGAGGGAGGTTGTGGTAGTAGGGGAATCAATTATTAGAGGTGTAGACAGTTATGTGTGCACCCGTGATAGAGGGTCCCGTACAGTGTCTTCCCTGCCTGGTGCCCAGGTAGGGGACCTTCCGAATCGTGTGGACGGGCTTTTGGCCCCAGCCGGGGTAGATCCAGTGGTCATGGTGCATGTTGGCACCAATGACATAGGCATGGGCAGGAGGGCTGTTCTGCAGGATAAATTTATAGAAGCAGGATAAGCTTAGAAGCAGAACATCCACGGTGGTACTCAGGGCCGGAGTGGGACTCATTTTCAGCCCTGGAGTTTCATGCCTCAGATCGGGCCACTTTAGATCACGACCTATTATTATTAAAATCATGTAATTATAACCTTACATGTTAAGCCTACAATAGCACACTGTTCTATAAAGCCTTGTCATTCAGTGTATTTTTCTAAAATATTTCCAATTCAGTGCACATCTCCAGCATTATTCTTTACAACACATCCTTTTCAACAATATCAGAATCTATATCCTGTTCAAATAAGTGTTCACAGATATCCAAACCGCAATGACATTTGGTTGCCAGTCAACAGGCTTTTCACATCTGCCTTTTGTACATTCAGAAAGTAAGCATCTGCACTCTCTGTGTGTCTTACTTTTTTCGTGTTCCACTATCCTTTGGTGAATGTGTTTCCAGTCTATCATCACTAACCACTGGTGCAAATGCCAGACAAACAGAACAGTACAGAGACTGATTTTTTTCACAGTAAGTCAGCCACTTGCGGTTGGTTCCATCTTTGCTATTGAAAACTTTTGGTATAGCAATATTAGGTTTGATGAGGATGATAAGAAAAAAATGTGTCTATATCCTGTGACTGAGGGCGAGCGAAGTAATCAAAACTATCAACAGACTCATCTTCATCTATCTCATTCCTAACTTGTGGCTCAGGGTTCTCAGGGTTCAGGGTTCTGATGAGCTGCTGCCTCTGTAATCGGTCCCTGAGTACACTCTGCTCTCCCTTTCACACTTCCTCCACTTTTCCTAGACTCGCCTGCACCTGCATCACAATAAAAAATAATAATATGTAAAGCTTTAGCACATTTTACATGGAAAACACATTTTGACTTAACCAATTAAGATATTTTCAATGGCAAAATATGCAGGCTTATTTCATATTACTTTCATCCCATTCCCTTTCAGTTGTGGGCTTTGTGTATTTACTATCGTACTTTTAATGATAAAAAAATAACGGGTCACTACTATCGTTTGGGCATAGAAAGTGGTTATATTGGAACTAATGCTTGCTTGTTCACACACTCTGTTACAACAGCTCACCTGTTCTTCCATACTGACAGGAGCAAACCCCTCATCATTACTGGCCTCCTGGCTCTGCTTCTGACACTAACTCACATTTTAAAAATGGTCATAATTCTTAGCACAAATCTCCCCTTTTTACAAAGCCGTCTGATCAATTCAGGTCAGTTTCATTAATGTAGTGCTGCATCATCTAGCATCTCAGGGCACTTTTCACATAGAGCAGGTCTACACCATACTCTTCATTATATTAATTCTAATAATATTCACTCAATGAGTAATCCTACCTGCCCCCTCTGGACTTGTGGGCTCATAGCTGATGCTTGGTGCTGGATCTTGCTTCTAACTCTGAGGGGTTACAAGACAAAGTTTCCCAGTTATGTGGCGTCGCATGATACTATTATTTAAATTATTTAACGTTACGTTATATGCCACAACACCACACAATTCATTGACTTGATAATTAATTAACTTGAACGGTGGTTTGAGACAAAGTTGAACGTCTTGCCTTACCCGTTTCATCGTCTTCATTTGACGTTACAAACCGCAAACTCGTTTAAGTGAAAAAGTTGGCAATTTTTGCACATTTAGCTGCGTCTGTCTCCAGAGCTTTCCTCTTTTTAATTCTAGCCTTCTCCGCGCCACCCTTGTTCTTTCTATTTTCCATCTTTCAAACACCACTGACCGAGTGCACTGACATGTTACGTCAGGGTGTGTCTGCAAAAAAAAAAAAAAAAACAAGAGCTGCCAGTGGAGGCGGCCCAGAGACAGCGGTAGCAGCGTACGTGATCAACCCAGTGCCATGACTGAACACCGACCCAAAGAAGAAAGAAAAACAGAACACCAGCCCTTGCGGCCCAAACTTCAGACCAGCCCACCGGGAATTGTCCCGGTCCTCATGATTAGCCACTCCGGGTCTGGTGGTATTCTCTGGAATACTTCCTATGCCACATGCAAGCCAGGCTAAGTTAGCTGAGATAAGGAGATTAAATGCATGGCTAAAAGGGTGATGAAGGAAAGAGGGGTTTAGGTTTATGGGGCACTGGAAGACCTTCTGGAACAAGTGGGACCTGTTGAAGCCGGACAGGTTGCATCTGAACCAGAGGGGAACCAGTGTATTGGGGAGGTGTATGTGTAGAGTAGTTGAGGAATGTTTAAACTAG
>JAODLD010000069.1:4169512-4199056 GCA_026781065.1 Mormyrops boulengeri | reverse complement strand
TTAAACTGTGGTACCTTAAATCCAACAAGTTACCCCGATAAGCCAGTAACCCCGCTTCGTAGTACAGGCCACAGGTCACCAGGCTTGGGTCCACTCTCATCTGCAGCAGTTTGTCTCTCAACAGAAGTCGGCTGGATGTTGTTGAAAGCGCTGGAGAAATCAAAAAACATGATTCTCACATGTCCCAGGTTGTTGATGGAAGCTTTGGGTTGCTCGCTGTGCAGCCAGCAGACAATGGTGGGGTATGTGTTGGGGATGGTCGCTGCAGCAGTTACAATGGCAAGGCCATTACCAGTAGTGGCAGTAGTGGCAGAGTCATCAAAACGGTTATAGAAATAATTGAGCTGATTTGCTCTAGTCATATTACCCTCTGCCCTGGTGCTGCTTTTCCTGCATCCTGTAATCTGCTTCATCCCCTTCCATAACTCATTCATGTTGTTTTCTTCCAATGTCCTTTCAGCTTTCCTCCTGTAAGACTCCTTTGCCACTTTCAGACGCTCTTGGAGCTCCTTCTGCACACGCCTTAGTTCAGTTCGTCCAGTTTGTTGCACATTGATCGCACGTTGGAGAGGAATATCACGGGGAGTGGTGTGCAGAGCCCCCGCTGGCATAGGTGCACGAGCGCACCGGCGCGTTTACCTCTCCTCCGGCGTCTCGCGGCGTGCGATAAGGTAAAAGTACCTTTAACCAGAATGTCCAAGATTTCAACTGGAGATACCAGAAAACTTGGTAATAAGTCCGCTGAGGTAGTTTTTCTGATTTTCAGGAGCTCTTCTTTTGTGAAAGCGCAACAGAAGACTGAATTAATAAACAAAATGAAGCAAAACAGTGCACACCAGCACACCGAGGCACCATCTTGATTAGGAGTCATTAGTGTTATGGCTGTGCAATAAAAAAAATAACCACACACACACTGGAAGGCAACTGGTGAAAGTTTATAACCCCCCGCCAAGGAAGACCGTAGCTTTACACGGATTAGGGCCGACCTATGCTGGGGGTCCAGGTAGATGCATGAGCAGAAAATGATCACGGCATCTCCAGGCAAGCTCTTCTGAATGTTCACTATTATTGTTATTGTAGTTCTTAGCTAACACTATTATTATTCTGTCATAGATAGATGAATATCTGGCTTATACAACTGAGAATTTCATTGGTCCGGTGCATTTTATGCAATTTGAACAAAGGTATTATGGCTGTATCCTGTCTGATTATACACAGTCTTCACGCTGTAAGTCTGCGAATTTGCAAACATGATAATCTGCTAATCTGCTGCACTGATAATCATTCACACATTCGTTTCCTCTGCAGGCATGCACATGATCTGGGGAATGTGCTGTTTGTAGCCTGAGTGCTTTAGGAGATGTGAATGTCTGACCGTAACAAACTAAAAAAAAATATAAGTGCCTCCTATGAAGCAGGAATGAGGTTTAGTTGCAATTAAAGCTAAGCTTTCCTTGGATGAGCAGCTCAATAAACTAAAACAAAGCTTCCAAGAGGGGCAAAGTTTTGCTTTTTGTTGGAATGTTTGAATGGCTAGTAGGATCTTGCAGTAACTCAGTTAGTTCATCCCCTCCACCAGAAAACCTTGCCCCCAGGCTCCAGCAACCAGCAGCATGAAGTTTGAGAACCTCCTTGTGGAAATAAATGGCTTTGGGAAGTATCAGATTCTGATTTTTCTCTTGCTGGTCATTCCACGCTTTACGCTGCCCTTTCACTTCCTACTTAACATCTTCATCGGCGCTGTGCCGCCCCACCACTGCGACATCCATGTCCTGGATGATGGGGAAGTCTTTGAGAACCTCACTCAGGAGCAGAGGATGCTTATCACTGTTCCGGCTCAGGAGGATGGCAGTCTGAGTTCCTGCCAGATGTTTCCACAGCCCCAATTCCATCTCCTGCATGGAGTCTCCAACGCTACAGCAGAACCTGCTGTTCCGTGTCAGAATGGATGGGTCTATGACACCAGCACCTTTGCTTCCACCATAGCAACTGAGGTAAGTCTTTTCAGAGCATTCTGGGAGATTTTCATTTCTCTAGTCATGTTTTGATACCCCGTGGCTACATTTTCATGCTGCCAGTGTTAATCTAAAAATAAAACATAACGTCAAATGCTCTATTTTCTGCTTGTGTGGTGGCAAATTTATAATGTTATGAAATCTGCAATCCTGAAGACCGATAAATGATTTCATTAATTATGTAAAAAAATATGCCCGATACAGTGCTGATGGTCAGGTGAGTCCACAATCCTTCATGGATTATCCTTCTGCACTTTGGGTTAGTCTTCTGTGTTTGACATCGGCTGTGGGCACTAGGCGGCAATGGTTCATGCGTGTCTGTGCCTGTCTGTGTGTGCGATGACGTTAATCGCCCAGTGAGTGATCTTCCTGTTTCTGATTGACTCTTCTCTGAAGTGGAATCTGGTCTGTGCCAGCAAAAGCATAAGCAGGGCCACCGCCACCATCTTCTTCGTGGGGGTCATGATTGGGTCTGTGGCTTTCGGGATCCTGTCTGACAAGTGAGTCCCTTTTTGTTGTGAATTAACTGAATTAATCTCACTGGTATATGAATAAAGAACCAGATCTATCTGACTGTTTAAACATATATTCCATCCATCCATCCATCCATCCATCCACCCATCTATCCATCCATCCATGCCTCCGTCCATGCTTAAAGGGTGATAGGGGTCATAGGGTCCATCCCAGACATTTCAAGACACAAACCTATTAAATATGCATCCTCATGCTATTGAAGTCCTGAGTACTGATTGTGATGTGTATTGTATTTTATTGGCCAACCTCATTTCAGTATTGTGCATCACATGACCCCTTCATATGAGAAGTAGTGACCAGATGATTGGTCAGTGGCTGAATAGTTGAGAGATTTCTCAATAAAGTTTGGTAAAATAATAACAATAATGGTCCAGTTGTTTCCTTTTTTGTGACACTGGTCCAGGCCATAAATATTTATTTGGGTGTTTTTATATTAGCAGTGATTTATATAAATTTATATATTTGTTCTGTTATGTTGCATTTAGTTCAAAAACAAAAGGTATAATGGAAAAAAAAACATTTTAGAATTTTTTATGAAATTTTTTGTGCATTTTTATGAAATCTACTTTTACATTTGGTTATAGCTCTCATTCAGGGATAAGGTCTGACAGCATCATTACTGCAAATGATCTAGTTATCTTCCTTTGAATACACAACTGTTTGTGATTAATGCCTTTCCATTTTAGCTATGTGTTGCATTAGAGAGTACTGCGTGTGCTGGACACTTTGTTGTGTCTATAGGTTTGGCAGGAGGCCCCTGTTGCTGGTGTCCTACGTGTCATCTATCGTGTTCGGGCTCATTAGTGCCTTCTCCAGCTCCTACGTCATGTTTGCCATCACAAGATTCTTCACTGGATTCGCGCTCACTGGAATCAGCATCATCTCTATTGTTCTCAGTAAATGCTCCCACACAATCGACCGCGGCAGTTTCCGCACATACGCTTTTTGTTTTTCATTTTTTTGCCTGACTCATCAGTAGCTCCCGCTGCTAGAAATGCGCTAAGCAATGTAGGGTCCCATCCTGTCATTCTGTGTTATGTCCCTCGGAATCTCGTACAACACACCGCAAATTTGTCCCTGCAGGTGTCGAGTGGGTCGACATTGAGCACAGAACCTTCATCGGGGTGATCGGGAGCATCTGCTGGAGCATCGGCAATATGATCCTGGCGGGAATAGCCTATGCTGTTAATGACTGGAGGCCCCTCTTGATAACTGTGACTGTTCCTCTGGTTTTCTCAGTCATTACCTGGTGGTAAGGCCTCCTGGACCAGCCGGACCGCACAGGGATGTCTACTATTCTCATTTTCTCTTGAAAGCTTGACTGAGACTCTGAAGCTCGTTGAATATGCTCAAGTTTGCAGAATGACACAACAGAAATTTTCAGCAAGCACATCTATACTGACACCCACATCCAACTATGTATTCACGTTTGTCAGAATCACAGGGTAGCATAAGAAATAACTTAAGAAATAAACAAACATGGAAAATAATCTTATTTTAGCATAATATTTAACATAACATCAGACAACATAAATACGATACTTGTTGTTGCAATTCCATTTGGTGCGCACAGCAGCACAGAACAAAATGTGCATGATTTCCAAGTAACTTCTGTGCTGCTTCTTCAGGTGGATTCCAGAGTCGGCCAGATGGCTGATAGCCAACGGGAAGGTGGAGAAGGCTCACTTCTACCTGCAGAAATGTGCAGAATGTAACAAGAAGGCAGAGGTCATCGCAAACATCAAGTCAGAGGTTCGCATCCTTTGCCTTAAAACCAAGTGACTCTCTGAAAAGGATGAGTTTCCCCCTCTCTGCAATGCAAAGGATGAGCTTTCCCCCTATCTGCACTACAAAGGATGAGCTTTCCCCCTTTTTGCACTGCAATGGATGAGCTTTCCCTCTCTCTGCACAGCAAAGGATGAGCTTTCCCCCTCTCTGCACTGCAAAGGATGAGAGTTTTCCCCCTATCTGCACTGCAAAGGATGAGCTTTCCCCCTCTCTGCACTGCAAAGGATGAGCTTTCCCCCTATCTGCACTTTAAAGAATGAGCTTTACCCCTCTCTGCACTGCAATCACAACACTGTAACCAGAATTCTATTACTGCACTTTCTTGTCCATTCAATAACATTGCCCATTTCCACAATGGTTTTTTAAAAACTTTTTTACTTTCAATTTCATTTATTAAACTGTATTTCAATAGCATTTTTCAGTCTATGTCTTTTGTCCATGTCCCAATATGTCTCGTTTAAATGACTTACATATTTATCTTCTATTTATAATGTATATAATATGTATATTTCATATGTATATAATATACATTTATACTATATAATATAGTCTCCATTTATATTCCATTTATAATTAATATATTCTATTGACTATCCTCTATTTCTTGCACTGTGACCAACAAGATTGTGTTTATCCATGGATCGTATAGCTGAACATGACAAAAATACTCTGACATTAACTTGACACGTTGGTAAGCCAATCATATAAAACAGCATTTCAGTTACTCCACTGTGTTCCCCACAGGCCCTCTGCAGTATTATAAATGTCCATAATGAAGATCAAAGCTATACCTATCTGGACTTAGTTAGAACCCCAGAGATGAGGAGGCTGGCCTTGTTTACAGGGATTGTTTGGTGAGTTTCTTGATTCTGTAATTATGAAATTATTTGTAATTAACTGACCAGTATGTCTCCATTATGAGCAAGGGGCATTCTCCCTTCTTTTCTATTAGGTATGGAGTCGCTTCCACATATTATGGGATAAGCCTGAACATCACAGGATTTGGCCTGAACATTTATCTGACTCACTTCATCTATGCTGCGATTGAAATTCCATCAAAAATTTGTGTGTATTTCTGCCTGGACAAACTGGGCAGAAGGTACTGCCAAGCAGGATCATTAATTTTAACTGGAACTTGCATTGCAGTAAATATCTTTTTGCCAAAGGGTAAGGTCTGGTTTTGGACTGACTGATAGTTAATTGTGGAAAAAAAAATTTATATTGTTGCATCCAGTAGAGTGATCATTTTGTAGATCCTGGTTTGAGCATTGGCTTCCTGTCTAACGAGGTTCACATTTCATTCACCCATCTGCCAAGATATGTGGCACTTCCGCACCGTTATCGCCGTCCTTGGCAAAGGCTTGTCCGAGGCCTCCTTCACGACGGTGTTCCTGTACACAACGGAGCTGTATCCCACTGTCCTCAGGTGAGAGACAGTAATACTACTGGGCCTCAGACCCACATGCAGATATGTTCAGATCCCCAAGGGTCTGATGCACAGTATCAATTGTACTTGGATTGACTACAGATCAAAATCCCATAAAACTAGCCAGCAAGAAACATGTTCCTTTGTTAAACTTACCAGCTAATGTGGGAACGTTGGATGTCAGAACCTACTGCTGACGTCATTCTCTGCTCCAAACTCACAACTAACATTACACACCATTCCAAAGCCATGGCCAATATTATACACCCTTTCAAACACAAGGCTGGTATTACACTTCCTTCCTAACTAATCGCTAACATCATACTCCTTTCCAAACTCATGGTTAACATTATTATTCTTTTCAAACTCACACCTAACTTTACACTCCCTTCCAAACTCACACCTAATATTGTACTCCATTCTGAACTCATGACTAATGTCCCACTCTGTTCCAAACTCATGGCTAATATTGTACTCCCTGCCTAACTCACAGTGTGGGCCAGCCACCTATCTAAAATAAGGGTTAATTTGTTCTATTCTATATAAAAGTTAGCTCTAGCTGTCCTACACTATAAACAAATAGTGGTAAACTAGGGGAACTTATTCAGCATAAACTTACCCTGTGGCCTAAAGCTTTTAAGATTTGAAAAAGTCAGCCAGTCCTGAAATACAAAACACAAGACATTTACTTTTAATAAATATCAGTAATTGTGTATCTGATGACCAACACCACACAGGCTTTCCAGCAGAATCTTTGTTTTCATGCAGGCAAAACGGCGTGGGCTACACCAACTTCATGTCTCGCATGGGCGGGTCCATCGCTCCGCTTATCTTGCTATTGGAGGACGTGTGGAAGCCCCTCCCCCAGGTCATTCTCTGTGTGCTGGCCATGCTGTCTGGCTTTGTGGCGATGTTGCTCCGTGAGACGCACCGCACACGCCTGCCAGAGACCATTGAGGACATCGAGCAGACAAGGTACAGTAGTACATCTGGCCATCCCATGTGGTATATTACTACACTCCACCACTTATATCATTGGGTATATACTATTTGTGTTCAATGACTGCCATTAGAATCTCATACTTTTAGAGTGTTTTTAATTCTTGTATCTAATACAAAATATTACTTTGGAAAGTATTTTTGTTTTCTTCTTGTAGATCTACACAGTCTACACAAATATGACTTATTCACATGTTTGTTAGCATCATTTGTTTTTTGAGTTAGTATTTGTTTAGCTAATATACAGTATCTTACCCCAGTCATGTAAATTTGGATAAAATAATACAAATTCACGTCCCACTACACTGCACTTGATTATTTGCATGAAGAAAGTTAATCGCTAAGTAATAGATAAGCTAGATAATGATAAGAAAAAATGATTAATCCAAATATACAATGAACCTGTCCTGCCAGTCACGACACAAACACCAGAATCCAGGCAACCAGGTTTATTGGGGAGAATACGAAGAGTAGTTAGGAGCCAAGTCCGGGTCGTTGCCAGTATCCGTCCGATCAGATCACCAAAAGCTGGGGCGTATTCCGAAGTCGTGGCCGGGTGAAGGGAACTCAGGGGTCGGTAAGCCAGGAGATCAAGCCAGAGACGTGGACAACAAACACAAGTAAAGACATGGCGAATGTCACAGGAGGGGCGGACGGGCAGGAGGATTGGCAGGAGGCTCTGTGCTGTTGCCAGTGCGAGGTTTAAGTTAGGGTGACCAGATAATCCATGTCATGGAAGACACTCTGAGCTAGGACAGGAATTGTAAATTACCTTTTCAATTAAAAGGACCCGGATTTCACTTTAGCACTGAGTTCTTGGTGTGTGCTTATTGGTCAGTCTCCTATAATCATAAATGTGTCACTAATGCTAATGTGAAACAGCTGGATGAGTCTTTCAATCAAGGAAACGAACCAGTCAAGCGCAAGAAGAGCTGAACTATTTTGCCGAGCACAGGAGCCCTTCAGTTTGAAAGCAGTTTGTAAAACCCGAAGTAGCTCAAAGTGTCCTCCCTGACATGGATTATCTGGTCACCCTAGTTTAAGTACCGTCTGTTAATTGGTAGTAAGAGGCGTCTGCTGTCGTCGCGCTGTGGGCATGACAGAACCTGTTTTAGAGAATGAGGAAAGTCAGGTCTACTGAACTATACTTTACATTAAAGACACAACAAAAATTCTGGGAACTTCCCATTAAAGAGAGTTTGAGGGTGTGATAGTCCCGGTGATGTAGTATGTATGGAATGTAAGTATCACACTAGATGGCCTTTCTCTCGATGTCATCCCTGTTTCCTCGGACTCTTAATCTGCAAACCAGCAAAGACAATGAAGGATGTTTATTTTCATGGCCACAATCGGTATTGATGTTCTACTTTCTCTTAATCATCTGCCTGACTCCTTCAGAAGTTGAATAGCCGGCCCTATCGGATGGGGAGGAAATGGAGATATTTACATTCAAACCCTTTCCTTGGCCTAACGCCTTTCTCAGCAATGGCAGTCCTCGCACGTCTGTCCTCGTCAGAGTTTGCTTCCTGAAGGCTGACGAGCAGCACACTCCTTCATGGCTCTTTGGCGCTTCGACTTTCCCGGGGTCCAATAGACAGCCAACGGCAGGGACGAAATTAGAAATGTGTCCTTGTTAAGATTAATGGCATTAGAAAGCATTGGGTTATTGCTCTCTTGCTGGTAATTCTCTGGATAAATGCATTCAGCTGTTTCCCGAAACATTGCAGCTGAATATTGAACGCTTATACAGCTGGATACTGACCAGAGGAATTCTGGGTTGTTGACTGAATGCTCCTGTGCTTTGATCTTCATGTATAATTTTTCATGCACTTTCTACAGTTTATGCTGCCCAAGAGTAGAATTACTTTAATTACAGTCCATTCAAGTGAAATAATACAATTAATCAGAGTGCTGCTTTTCTCGTTCCTCATGGTCCTTTTTGAGTTGCCTCCAGTTGCCACGGGGTGCATTGTGGGTATTTTGTAAAATGCTTCTTAAGTATTTGAGTCACTCCAAGGTAGAAATGGTTCTTAGGCATTTAAATTTGCCAAAATTAAGACCACAATGGCTTCTTTCTCTGACATGATGATACTAAATAGAGAAGGGTCTGGCTGCAGAACACTGGCCATTCCGGATCTCCACTGTGGGACCGGAAATCACATGACCTCCATTCCTGGGCTGGCCATGACATTTTGCAAACTTCAGGAACGGAGGCGAAATGTAGGCTAGAGATATTATTATTATTATTAATAATAATGATTGTAGTATTATTTTAATAATTCATATAATTATATATGTACATATATATGTGTCTGTATAATGTTCAATATTATGAAAACATTTATATATAATTATAGCATCATATAAGTATTATTATGACTGATAATAAATCACAATAATGATTAATAATAATATTGGATAGGATATTATTATTATTATTATTATAATTATCTCCACTAGGATTATATGGTATCACTCTGTATAACACAGGATATACCACCACTGGGGGAGCGAAATCACATGACCTCCACAAGCGGTGGAGATGATGTCAGTGCAACGTCGGGAACTAGCGTTAATAATCCAGCCTACTGAGTTCTCTTTAGGAGCGTCATGTCCGGGCCGGGAGTGCAGTTTCCAGCCCCAGAGTAGAGATCTTCCAGGCTCTTGCTGCATCTAGCGTGCCATTTCTGTAAGTTTTAATGCATATACTTAAAAGCACTGCCCTTTTCTCCTCCTGGAAGTGATTTAACATCAATTTAATGAGATGTTGGGATTCTGTTCAGACAGACATGTCTGTTAAAAGAATAACCTCATTTGGGCTGGACGACCTGTTTGTTTGGCCACCTAAGGTAGTTGATGTTAATCATTAACCTCACAGGTCTGGAACCCAATGACAGCTCAATCTGCTTGTTTCTCCTTGTAAAATATTGTCTGACATGTGCCATGACCTGAAGATCTAAGATTTTTTCTTTTCTCTGTTATTCTATTTTCTCTTAGTGTGTGATCCCTGCAGGAGGAACAACTGCAAGCTATTTGCCTCTGTCTAAAAAAATTCAATAACCTGGTTACCTGGGTGTTACACCTAATAGCTGGTTAAAAAAATTTTGCACTACAACAACTCTGAAAATGAATCTAGATGTCAAATGTAAATGGGAGGTCAAATTTTTCCATCTGACATGTTTTTACACTTTATACAAGTATAAATATTTACATGTCTCTAAATCACTCTGGATCTTTATCTTTGCACTTGTTTCTAGTATCATTACATATTGAACAGTAAATAGAAATATTAAAAAACATGTCCATTACCAATTAGTCAGTTGTATTTAATTTTTAACAAGTTTGGAATCTTAAGTCATTTATAAATAAATCAGGACCTTAAGCTTGCAAGTGGATCTGTGTGGCACACAGTAGAAATAGCTGGTCCAATAAAACGGGATTAATGAGCTGGAGGCAGTGATGAAGTTTGAGAACCTCCTGGCAGAAGCTGGTGGCTTCGGGTGATTTCAGGTCATAGTGCTCTCCATCATCTTCGTTTCTCGCTGCACCCTGCCCTGCCACTTCCTGCTGGCTCTCTCACAGTGGTGGGTCCAACGGGATTTCAAAATAAAGGGCATCGTGACTCATTTCTTCATACCGTCATCTGATCTAATGAACTACATTGTAATTGCATAATATATAATGTGTAATACATATTATATATATTATATAATAACTGCATTATAAATAATATAATGAAAATCGCAAATCACCCCTCAGGCTTCTGAAGTTTCCTGATATCCTTTGTGCCTCCTTCTGCAATAACCACTACGATTCCTGCCACTCTCCTTGTCTTCCCTACTGTTAGCACGGGACACCGGTTTGCATACTGCTGCCACCTATTGTACAGAGTGATGTATATCACACCAATCCCAGAAAGCCGCCCTCATAAAGTCACGATGAGCAAAGGCTCTTTTCTCCAACCAGGAGCAGAGGATGATTGTCTCTGTTCTGGCTCAGGAAAGTGACAGTCTGAGTTCCATCTCCTGCATGGAGTCACCAACGCTGAACCTGCTGTCCTGTGTCAGAATGGATAAGTCTATGGCACCAACCTTAGCTGCGTCACTGGACCTATGAGTCCTATGAACCAAAATACCGCAACATAATTTCCAGTATTGTTCTTTAATCATTGAAGAGATCTCTCACTCATTGAAAGAGGGACCTGATCTATGACGAGAGAACACCAGAGCACAATGGTCAGGTGCACATATTGAGGTACACCCCTGATTCATGGCAGGGTTACAATTTATTGTGCAATCACCTTGCGCTACCATCATAGTGCATTGTAAGTCATGGGCTGTTTCTCAGTATGCGTCCTTAACCATTCTTGTGTTCTCGTGTACTTGTTTTACCTCACCTTCCATCAAGGACATCAAAGGGGCATGAACACCCGAACAGATTCGGGGGGGGGCAACATGCTCTAATTTTACACGCACGGCAGGTATGGAGTGGGTAGACATTGAACACAGAAGAGTCATGGGTGTGTTGGATGGCCTAGACTGGATGTTCCACTCCATCATACCATCCTGCATCACCTACCTTGTGGATGACCGGTGTTGGCTGCCGGTAATCATGTCCCTATTGATCAATATTGAGCAAACAAGGTAAGAGGATCCAGGATCTAATCAAATGACCGATGCCAAGGTTGAACAAAGAGGCCTACAAAAAGCTTGGATGATTTGTGTAGTCTTCTTTGTAGTAGGTGACACAAAAACAAGCCATTCTGGCTGTAGCTCCGCTTTTAAATGACCTGCGATAATTAAACAGGTGGCACTTTGGTTTTGCTTCCCACTGTTTGTTAATTATGGGATTCTTGGATCACAGTGAGAATCCAGTTGATTTACTGATGACTAATGACAACCTAAAAACTCACGACTACTGCGAAGACATGAATCATAGGAAAGGCCCTTTCATCTCCTTCCCCATGAAACCCTTTAAAATAACAGTCAGTTATCGTTATTGGTATCAAAAAGATAAAATTCCAAATCCATCCTTAATCTTTGTTTACCCAAAAACAGCAATTTATTCAATTCAGTTCCAAAAAGCACTGAGAGTAATAGAAGCGCAAACATTCCCTTAATCTTCACTAGTATTCCTTCTTTTAGAAGCTTGGGCCTTCATACTTCAGTACATGCACAGTAAGAAATTAGAACTGATAACACTGAAAAGTTCAGAGATGGCACACATGATGGATGAAATACAGCATGTTCTTATGCACAGTTTTCAATGACATATTTCTGTAATGAAACTTTTAGTAGTTTATTTGATGTTTGTGGAATGTGACACATTTTAAACACATGTGGGGGGGGACAGAAAAATCCATTAATGAACTGCCCTTTAGAGTGGTGAAAATTTTGCTATTCGTTGCCCTTCGCATGTGATGCGATGTGCTCAATAGAGTGAGAAATGTGATGAAGTGTTTAATGAGGGCCCTTCTAGTGGAAATATACCGTGCCCTTACAACGGTCTAAACGGCCTCCATGAGGGCCCTTCCAACGGAAAAGGTGCCGTTATGTAGCTCCTTCACCTTCATAATCCCAAAAGGCCGATTAAAGAAAATGGGATGCAGTGCTGTAAAGGGTAATACAAAGATGCGAAAAAACATGGGAAAGTGCCCGCATTGGTGTCTGTCTAAAGCAGGGCTGCACATCACATTGTGATTATACAGCGCATGCGCAATTATCACTAGCATTTTAGATAACGGGCATAAACGTTTGTCTTCGGTGCTATAGGGGGGCTTTCTGTGGCTCACAATCTGGTAAGCAGTTTACTAGTGCACCTATAATATTGATGAGAGGCATATTATGACGCCCAAAAGTTAGTAATCTGTATACATTATGTATGTAATATAGTATCATACCGGACATATGCTTCCCCAGTCATCACGTTAGGCATAGGTATGTCCTTTTTATTTTTTCGCCCCTGCTGAGTCCGCCATTGCCATCCGGTAAAGCATGCTTCTCCTACGGTGGGTGGCGAAATCGTATACTTGTTTGCGATGTAGTAGGCGAATTATAGTATGCAACATGAACATGCCTGACTCCTCGGTATGGATGAGACTGTAGGCGAACATATTACATTCTGCGACATTCTGAAGTGTGCAACCAATGTTTCCTACACTGTCCCACAAGGCCACTTGAACAGGAAGAAGGTCTTATTTTAAGCTTCACTGTTCACACCTTTCCGTCTTAACAGGTGCTTGTACCATGATACATGAGGTGGACGTCTGGACTCTGGTAATGTACTCAGGAAAAAATTAAACATTATATCCCACACGACTCTAATTTAAATATAAACGCGTGTCATACTTTCCAGGTCACTAGGCAATAAATCATTATGGATCACGTCTACTGATTCCCACGGGGTTTAAACTGTCAGCGACTGACGGCAATTTGTCATCTCACCCACTGATTTAAAGTGCCAGTGCAATACCTCAGCATGTCCACCAGATGTCAGCGTTCCCTTGCACCGCTAATAACACCGAAAAGTGCGTGTCAGTTCCTGCCGAGAGACACCACTTTGCGGTGTATACCAGAATAAAGAAGAATAAAAACAACTCCAGGTCAGTGGTGAAAATCAGAAGCTCTCATTTTGTTCCCATTGGCTGCATAATGCATTCAGCTCTGTGTCGGAGAGGTTGGTCGTTTCAAGAGAGAAGACACCTTACAGGACCCTATAAAAACTCTATGAAGTATCTGTCAGTAGTGTGTCCTATGCTAACTATTGCTGAGTGTTGACTAAAATTAGGTTTATGTTGTGGATCATATTTGACAATGAGTGTATGAAAAGAGTGGAGGTCAGAGTAACCAAAGAAACAATATCTTCAAAGGCAGGTGAACAGTTGAAGTGGCACCACGCTGGATAATCAAGTGATTTCTTTGGACTGCACCTGGCAACAAGAGGACAGAGTCCTGTAATTGCACACAAATTAATTTACCGCGATAAAAAGATAAAAAGAAGGGTGGAGAATACTGCCACCCACATGGCTGATGGATGGCACAGGTGGAGTCAGGGCCTGAGCAGACAGCGTAAATAATGTGTTTAATTAAGACATCTGGGTGGGATTTGCAGTAGGCTTAAGATGACCGAGCCCTGTGAAAATAGCATATACAGCCTTCAGGCATGCTTGTCAGTGTATCATTTAAAAGTGCTTCTGTATGTCATGAGCTCTTTGTATAAATAATCTTTACATTTTTTATGATGGTATAGTAAGTCAAGTAGAGTGGTGCTTCCATGCAATAATTTTTGTTTTCACTCAAATTACTTTGGCCATAAAATATACTGCAGCTAAATTATGGTAGAATTATGTGGACAGACTCCGTGTTTGTGGAAGGCAATGTGACAAAAGGCCTCCACACTTCGTAGGTTTCAAGTAACTTTTCTGAGCAATTTCATGTCCAGGCCCGAAATCCATGGCTTCATTAAATTTTAATGACTTTTTGTTCTCTTTTGCAGAGGATAACAATAAGCCATAAGGCAAACCTTTCCTATCCTGAAGGCTGCAGTAGCTGATTCTGGCTGTCCAGACGTACTCTGAGGCCCGTGGCTGCAGCTCACTTTCTGCTCCCACATTCCTTTCAGAGCTGAGCTCCTCTTCTCTAGGATGAGAAGCAGCAGATTTGTCAGATGTGAGCGGCCATGCAGCCAGTTCAGTTGCAGTCTTAATTTATCTCTTCCTGTTTCGTCCCCGAGTTTAAATAGCATTCTGACGTAAAGGGGAGGAAAACTGCGTCTGCTGTTTGTGTTGAACAGCACTTTGAAATACCCAGCATTCTTAGAGAAAGTGGGTGAGGAGCTCAAAGGGCCTGTATGGGAAAGTTTTTTAAAAACAACTTTTATGTGTTTTACCCAGATCATACAACTCCATATACAACACTCATAATAAATTACAATGCATATTAACTTAATGTGTGAATACACACATATACCTTTTATTTGTGTAAATATACATAACAAATTAATGTACTGTCAAGTATAAGTCCTACATTGATGTACAATTTATATTAAATGAATGTGTCATTATAGTTATATATGTCCTTTATTCATATAAAATATTAAATTAATGTTTTGTCAAATATATAAGTTCTACATTAATGTCAAATGCATGTTAAATTAATGTACTGTCAGACATATAAATGCATAATAAATGAATGTTTTGTCAGTATTAGTTTTATGCATAACTATTTGAATGAACTCGGTTGAATCATGGACTGTGGTCCCACACAACGAAAATGAGCTGATGTATCCACTTTGTGTTCTGAGAACATAATTGAGTTAACCTTTTTTCTCATCTCTAAAGCGTAAAGCTCTTGTAAAAGTTTTACATTTTACCTATTGGCTTTTGCCTTGAGTCAGGTGTCATATCAGGTGTGCTTTTGGTATCACTGCGGCCATAATCATACAAGAAAAAACACTGACTTGTAGTGAAATTATAAAAAACATCACTTCTTATATAATTGAAAGAAGAAAGATATTTGATAGCATTATATGAACCATGCTGATTTTTCATGGGGGGGGGCACCTCTGGAATCTGCTACTTCTGTGCTCACATGGAAATCAACAGAGATACCTTGAAGGAGGGGGAATTCAATGGAGCTACAAGTGTGCAAATGTGTGCAAAGTTGATAGAGGCCTGTCTGTCTTAGTTATTATTTGTTTCTTTGTCTTTTGGATTTCGCTGGTCTGAAATTTGGCGTTATCTTGAGATGTCGCTTTACTCCCCCTGATATTTTTCCTTCGGTGTCTGACCCGCCAGAAATAAGAGCTGCAGCCTATTTTCCTCTGTCTAAGAAACTCAATAATCTGGGTACCTGGGCGTCATGCCTGGGGAGTGACTAGCTCCACATTCGCGGTCCTGGAAGGACTGACCATCAGTGATATTTTTTTAGATATTTTTCAACTGCTAACTTTCTGAAAATCAATCTATACGTCAAATGGAAAAAATGTAAAGTTAAGTCATATGGAGCATTTCTGCTTGACCTGGCGTAATTATTTATATATTGCTAACTCATTCTGGATTCTTGCACTTGTTAATATAGAGCTATATTGTTACATAGTAATGTAGTAAAAAAGGGTATCTGGTTACCAATTTGTCAGTTATCTTTAACGTTTAACAAGACTGGACTTTTGATAGTGGCATCTATAAATCAGCTCGCAAGGGGACCCATGTAGGACATCATAGAACTAGCTGGTCCAAAGCAATTGGATCAATGAGCTGGAGACAGGGATGAAGTTTGAGAACCTCCTGGCAGAAGCTGGTGGCTTCGGTCAGTTTCAGGTCATAGTGCTCTCCATCATCTTCGTTTCTCGCTTCACCCTGCCCTGCCACTTCCTGGTGCAAAACTTCATCGCCGCTGTGCCGTCCCACCACTGCAACACCCATGTCCCGGATGATGGGGAAGTCTTTGAGAACCTCACTCAGGAGCAGAGGATGCTTATCACTATTCCGGCTCAGGAAGATGGCAGTCTGAGTTCCTGCCAGATGTTCTCACGGCCCCAGTTCCATCTCCTGCATGGAGTCTCCAATGCTACAGCAGAACCTGGTGTTCCGTGCCAGAATGGATGGGTCTATGACACCAGCACCTTCGCTTCCACCATAGCAACTGAGGTATGTTACATCATACCATCTATAAACCGAAACAGTCTATCTTAATTCAGGCAATGAGAACAATCTTATATTCCTCTATGAACTATCAATTTCCTGTTTTAGTCTCCAAAACAGTCCGTTACTCTGTAAATGAATTTTTGTGAATTTTATCATTGAAAAGATCTTTCTTTCTTTCAAAGTGGGACTTGATCTGTGACCAAAGAAAGCTGAACAAAGTGACAGCCACCATCTTCTTCATTGGGGTGATGATTGGAGCCATGCTCTTTGGCAGCCTCAGTGACAGGTAACTCACCTCACATATTTTCATTCAGTTATAGGTGTCTTCTCTGATCATAACAGTTATTCTCCGGAAGAGTGTCACTGACGTCATCAGGCACACCAATGTTTTACTGTGCGTTAACAGACTTTGATACTGAGGTTTTCCACATGTTCAGTTATTTCCATATGTGTGCGTTTTTTTTCCATGCGAGCACGTGCCTCCTGACGGCCCATGTGGGTTTCGCCGTATCGCTGCAGGTACGGCCGGAAGAGGATGATGCTGCTCTCCTATGTGTTGGGCATGGCCTTCGGCTTGGCCAGTGCCTTCTCCAGCTCTTTCGTGATGTTTGCCATCCTGAGGTTTTTCACAGGCTTCGGAATCACAGGAATCAGCATCATCTCCACAGTTCTGAGTGAGTAGATCTTCACTCTCCCATATAAAATCTGTTTAATTAATAAAGTATCCATCCATCCGTCCATCATGCATCTAAAATCTGGGTAAAACAGGTAAAAACTTAGTTAAAAACACTTCTCCCGTAATGTCAGCTTCTCTGGTTCTTTGTTGGTGTGCCTCACTGTCCATCGTATGCACATTCACTTCGTGTTTGAAGTTATCTTTGCTCTGCCAGGACAAATAACCAGCAGCCCCTTGCGACAGGTAATTCTGCTAAGGAACTTTCTGCTGAGTATATATACAGTACTGTGCAAAAGTCTAAGGCAGTTCAAGAAAACTATGTTTAAAGATCTTTATTTTAGTATAAAATTATGATATTATATCTGTCAGCTTGGCCATTTCTAAGCCTCTCCTACAGTCACCCCAGTATTTCCAGTAACCATCCAAAACAGCCATGTTTTTTTTCACTTGACCACTAACGCACCTCCTATGGCTAATCAATACATTGACATTTTAAACTAGCTCAATTAATTATTTAATGCCATTTAGTCAATCAGTTCATTAATTAGTAACTAATAGTGTTTTTTTCTAAGCAAATATGCACATACTACCCAGATGCATTTTCCTAAGACTATTGCACAGCACTATATATATATATATAACTGTGAAAACTCAGGAGCACTGGAAGAGAGATGGGGAATGCCTAGTTTATAAATTAGCAATTTCAGCCTCTCCTGCATTGAGTATGCCTTTGTTAAGGTAGCCTCCACCCCATCCCATGATAGATTTAACTAATTTTTCTATATAAAATAATATAGAATATATAGAATATAGAATAATAGAATTCTATATAGAATAATATAGAATATACACATGCTTATACATTTTTGCACCTAGATACTCAAAAAAAAAAGTTCAGCCACATAAATCTGCTTCTCAAACTTACCTCGGCAGTTTTGCTCCCGATGTTAGGCCAGTTCCAGGTCAGTCCTCTGCAGTTGCCTTAAATTTTATGAGCCTAGCTACTTGGGTGGAGAGACCATGCTGTAACTTTGTACCCGAGGCAGGTGTGGAGTGGGTGAACATCGAACACAGACGAGTGGTGGGTGTGTTGGACAGCCTGTCCTGGACATTCGGCTCCATCATGTTGGCCTGCATCGCTTACCTTGTGAATGACTGGCGCTGGCTAATCGTCGCCATCACATCCCCATTAGTGGTGGCTATCGTATCCTGGAGGTCAGAAAGCAGAGCTACGTTTCGCTAACTTTACACGTTACTCTGACTGCTCCAACTTCACACTGTTCACGACTCGTGCAGGTGGCTACCGGAGTCCGCTAGGTGGCTAATAGCTACAGGAAGGGTGAAAAATGCCCACTACTACCTCACAAGGTGCGCCAAAATGAATGCAAGTGAGGGATTTACATCTAAGATTAAGCCAGAGGTAAACTGACATTGTTCCCTCACTGACTTTCACCCGATTATCAATCTAACAGTAATGTCTGACATACCAGAACCATAATGCTGGGTGGTGTTCATGCCTGATTTCATTCACAGAACCTTTCTACTGTAGTTGTGGTGGAGAAAGGAAAGAAGACTTACAGCTATCTGGATCTTGTGCGAACCCCCAAGATGAGGAAACTTGCTCTGAAAACAGGACTAGTATGGTATAAGCTTGTGAAAGAATTTTCTTTGTTGACTTTCTGAACAGACATTAAACGGCTTACAAAGTGAATCTGTTGTCTACAGGTTTGGCATCGCCTGCACTTTCTACGGGATCAGCCTCAACCTTGCCGGATTCGGTCTGAACATCTACCTGACCCAGTTCATCTACGCGGTCATAGAGGTCCCAGCTAAGCTACTGGTTTATTACCTTTTGGAAAGAATCGGGAGAAGATACACTGAAGCTGGTGCCTTGCTACTGGCAGGGATCTGTCTCGCTATGAACATATTTATTCCTAAAGGTAAGCGATCTGTGGCATCTGCCAGTCCCTACAAAGTCTCATAATGAGTGTCCACCCTGCAATGGCCTTCAATCCCATCTAGAAGTTCCCAATCCTTGTGCCCTGAGCTTCCTTGAATAGGTTCCAGACTCACCCAACCCCTGTACTTATTAAGTGGTTTTAGAATTTTGATGGATGGTTGAATGGACATATAGTCCTTCACTTACCTTGCCCTAACGTGGATGAGATCTTAAATGCATGTTACCAAGTTCTGTTGCCCATAGAGACAGAGTCTGACTTTGGCATCCCTCCTTAGATAAGTTATTGCATGTCTCCCTTAGACAAGTGGATCTTTCGGTCGATCATTGCGGTGCTGGGAAAGGCGGGTTCCTCAGCCTCCTTTACTACAATCTTCCTGTACACCTCTGAGCTGTACCCCACGGTTGTGAGGTAAGAGATCTCTTTTATCCATTTGTGCCCTAGTGGAACCCCATGGCGTGGTTCCTGGAATGTGCTCGCTGTCTGTGAACCCCTCCACCTTAAGTGTCTAATGCTCTCACCTCTTTCCAGACAAAACGGCCTGGGCTACAACTCATTCCTGGCCCGCCTGGGCGTGTCCATTGCTCCACTCATCATGTTATTGGATGAGGTGTGGAAGCCCCTCCCCCAGATTATCTTATGCATCGTGGCTATAGCCTCTGGCCTGACAGCAAGGTGTCTCCCAGAAACCATGAACAGACGCCTACCAGAGACCATAGAAGATATAGAGAAAACAAGGCACGGGGATCTAACATCTACTCAGACCTCAAGTATGATTCCTAATGACTGATTCCATGGTTGAACTATAGGCCTACAAACAGCCTGGATGTTTAGTAGTCTATCCATTGCAAATTTCCATTGCAAATTTTGCAGCTGATGATACACGAACACAGCATATTGTAACAGATCCTGACTGACTGACACGATATTGAGCAAACAAGTGGATCCAAGATCTAATCAAATGACTGACGACCAATGCCACGAATGAATGGTAGGCCTACAAAAAGCTTAGATGATTTTAGAATTTTTTTTTGCAGTCAGTGACACGCAAACGCGGTACGTAACAGATTCTGGCTGTAGAGCTACTTTTAAGTGACCCTCGGCAATTAAACAGATTGCAGTTTGGTTTTGCTCTGCCCGTTTAATTACAGCTTTCTTACATCTCAGCGAGAAGCCTACTGGCTCACCGGTGCCTAATGACGACCTAGAGAGCACTGAGGGGAAATTAATCATGGAAACGACTGGGGGTTGTTTACGGAGTCATCTCTGCCTGGAAAATGGTGGAAATAAACGCATTTGTGACAAACAATGCTAATCCAAGACAGAGCTACATTTCTCTTTTTAACCACTGCTTGAATGAAGAAATAAATCTTGAAAATGTAGGTACAGTAAATGGAGGTGTTCGTAGAATAATTCTATGCAGGGTGGATTTCACTGTTGTTTTTAGTGTCATGATAGTTGCCTGCAGTGTTAAAGCTCCTTCAATAAATATGCAATATGAGATTTGAGCCGAGATTCACAGATTGTCAAAGCATTACTTTAAACGCCTGACAAATCTTACTTTTGTTCTTTTTTACTGTACCGAAGCTAATTCCTTCATCCATGCATCAGAGCAAAAATAGTTTAGAAATGTTTATTCAGGCAAGACACCAGGGTTAAAAATCTTTATTTTTTATTATTCAAGTTTATTTATAATCCATTGCAGAGATGATATAAAAAAGATGGAATGAGATATGAGGATTATGGTGATAAATAGATTTTCCTGGAACATTCCATGAGACTGTATGCCAGGTGGAGGATGGATAGGTAAGTTCTATGACCAGAAACCCTTGACCACAAAAGCTGTCTCCTTCCTTTCAGAAAGGCTGATGTTAACTTTATACATCCTAACACCAGACACCTCCTCCACAGTGCGGCACTTAATTTACAGCAGAGCTGCAACGCCAGTCGACTGGTGCGAATGTCAGCTCTTAGGTGAAATTTCCTAAAAAAAACTGTTAAGGTTACAGAATTCCTGTTACTTCCTTAATCATCGCAGGTAGCTCAGTTTATACAAAAGTAACAATTTGTCAGTTATTGACAAAACATTTCCTTAATCTTCAGCAATCCTTTGTTTTTGTTCTTTGTTTTTTGAAGAGAGGGCATTTATACGACTCACATTCACAGTATAAAAAATAAGAACTGAAAACAGTATATGTCATTCTTGTACTCACCTGGTTTTTACCAAGTTCAGACGTGTGTATACACTGTATCCATGAAAGTAAAACAGCATGTTCATAGGCACAGCTTTTAATATTGTAAAAGTAAAGAAACGATAAGGAGTGCAAGTGCCAATAACGGTTAAAAAGTTAAGCATCCATTTTTAGTTTAATAAGCACACATTACAGTTACATTACAGAAAAATAGAATGTGGTTTACCAGGGTGACTCAATAAGAAAAAAAAAAATTTTAGTCCAATGATAATAAAAAAAACATTTAATCTCTCCAATATATCCAATATAATTACAGTAATAGAGGCTTGAAGTGCTTTACTTAGGACAGAGGACAAAAAAGCACCTCAAAATCCAGCCTCATATCTGGGAAGTTATGACTGGCTTGAAACTCCATTCTGTTCTGTGTCTTTATCGTAGATGTAGCAGCCAACCTCTCCGATGTTCACACCTTTTGGTCCAAACAGGTACCCGTAGCATGGCACATGGCAGTAAGGCTTACCCTCATGCTGTTATAAAAAGGCAGGTGTCAGGACTCTGGTAATGTACTACAGAAAAGAATTAAACATTATATCCCACACGACTCTAATTTAAATATAATCACATGTATCATACTCTCAGTTTTCACTAGAGTATAAATCATTAAGACATCACATCTACTGATTCCCATGGGATTTAAACTGTCAGCGACTGACAGCAACTTGTAATTTCACCCACTGATCGCTTCCTTCTCTTTAATATCTGTGAGTAGAATACTGGTTGCTAACAGCACCTTCTTCAAACTCTCACGTTAACGTGCCAGTGCAATACCTCAGCATGTCCACCAGATGTCAGCGTTTTCTTGCACCGCTCACAACGCAAACAAGGTCTGTGCCAGTTCCTGCCGAGTGACATCACCTTCTCCGCTGCATACCAGAAAATACACAGACAAAAAAAAAAACCCCAGTTGAAGACCAGAAGCTCAGATTTTGCTCCTGTTGGTTGCAAAATGCATACAGTGTGTTACACATAGCATTTGCTTCCTGACATAAATTGGGGCATGGGAATTCAGCTCTGTGCCAGAGAGCTTGGTCACTCCAGGACCTTCTTAGAAAAGCCAAAAAAATGATAAAAAACGAGGATTGTTTTGCTGGCACCTTACAGGACCCTAAGAAGATCCTAAGAAGTATTAGCGTTTATATCATGCATTATGTCTGTTCAGGATACAAGTCTGCCTGAGAAGCATGGAGGCCAAAGTATCCAATGACAAACAGTCCAGTAATCATACAAATTGTTTTGTCCTGTTGAAAGCATTTTGGGGAGGTGGAGAATACAGTCACCTGGTTGGCTGTAGGGAGGGACCGCTGAAGCCTGGCTGTGAGCAGACAGCGTAAATAATGCTTTAAAGACATCTGGGTGGGATTTACACAAACCTGCCATGAGCCTCTGTAAAAACACTGCGAACTGTCCTGAGCCACTGTGTCCTGAGCCATGCCTGTCAGTGCTTAATTTAAAAGGACTATTTTTATATGTTTGAAGTTCTTCACAGAAATAGTTTTCCCCTAAATTTACTATTGCAGTTTTCATACAGGGTATATTAATGTTTCCATGTAAAAGAAACAATGATTTTACTCAAGCTACTTTGGCCAAAAAAGGTTAAAAGAAGCTAAAAAATACCCTGGTAGAATTTTCTAGAAGGTTCTCTGAAGCAGGCTGTGTTTTTGCCTTATATGTGTGAGAAAATCTGAGAAAAAGGCACCCACACTTGACGGGTTCCAAGTAATATTTCCAAGTGATCTCACACCCCGCCTTCTTTAAACAGCTACAGAGGCACACAATGTGAATATTCAGCACTGGAGCTGAAAGTTGGTGGACCTGGTGTAGGTGGAGAGGGGTGGTGTTTCCCGGCTGCCATCACATACAGCCTGCTCGTTCCATCAAGCCCCAGAGATGCCAGACGAACCACCCCCCAGCCTCCATGCGGGAAAGAACGCTTCTGCTTTCTCCTTAAATGTCACTGGTTTGAGGGAACCTGCTCAAGAGGCACAAGAAGGAAAATGTCCCCCCTTATGGCTTTACAGAGAGTGCAATTTGGAGTCACTTTCACATTTTTAAAGGGGGGGGGGGGGAGCAGTTTCTAGCAAAAAATGCACTTTCCCACATGAAGTGCAATAAGAGCTTAAACATGAGGCAGAAGGAAGAATGGGTTTGGCTTGGGGAGTAATGCTCTGAAGTCACCAGAAGGGGGCAGGCTTATGTCTGGAATGTTGGAGAGGCAAGAAGAGGCAAAATAAACTCTCTGATTTAAATGATTAACCTGCGCTGAACAGACTGATACCCCCCCTCCCCCTGCCGCCGTTTCTCGCTCCTAGAGCAGAAAAACTCCCATTATCAGGGTTCTTGGACAGGCGCGCTTTCAGGACTTAGTCAGCTTATATTTCCATTAACTGCGTAAATCTGGAGACCCCATCATTTTTGTGACCTTTACACTAACGTTGCACATGAGCCAAAATCTGTCTCGCAAAGTCTCTGGGACATCAGTTAGAGGTTAAAGAAAATCACTTGCTTTGGGTGGATGGAGGAGTGCCGGTTCCCTCGACGGGTACATAAAACACGACTGATCCGTGCTACTGCTGCCGTGACCGCAAAAATCTCCCCAGGCGGGCCTGGCCCACCTCCCCAAAAAAATGCGCAAATCCAAGTCTGCTTTCTTTCACCTACTTACCAAAATATACCACTTTTCCACACCCGGGACAGTGTGACGTCTCTCCCGCAAAGGTCTTGATATAGGGAGGTGCAGCTGGAAAAAGACACAGAATCCTTTTTGCACTTTTCTTATATATATACACAAGTGTAAGTATCAGCCTACTCTGGGGTGTGATTTACAGCAAAACTCATGGCAATGAATGTGCCATCGACAGCAGCTAGGGGGATGTCTGTAAAATGTGCCCAACTATTTGGGGGGGAGGAATCCCACATGTTCAAAGTTCATAGTAGGGAGTAATAAAGCGTCTCTTTGCACCAGTGTTTTTCTGTTACCATCGCAGATGTTGCCATTTTAGCTGGGAGTGGAGAGAGGGCAGTGTTTATCCATGACAATTACAGGATGTCTGTGGAATTTATCGAAGACCTCTCATAATTAACGCTCTGAAAGCATCCATCCTAAATACACAAGCCGTAATCACAGTAATATTTCATACAGAGAAGGCTATGATGATGCAATACAATGAAACCAGGAGCATGATTAACAGACAAAACAGAAATATAGATATTAAAACGTATGATAAATGAGATAAACGTTTTTGGCAAAAGCTGTCATACAAGCAGCCTATTCTCTGTAACGCCGACAATGAAACTAATGTTTTCTCCTGGTTGGCTTGCTGTGGAAGACGCTTTTATCTGCATGCAAGAAGGTCTGACAGACGTGCAGAGCTTTTGCGATTAAGCTCCATTTAACGTTCTCCGTCTCTCGCACAAAGACCTCCAGAATATGAACGCGATCACAGATAAAGTGAAATTCAAAAACAAACGCGTAACATCAGATTTATAATTGAGTTTGATAGCTTTCAAGTTCAAAAAGGAGAAGTCTGATGTGCCGGCCGTCAGTTGCATAATCATAACGTGACCCCACCCCCCCATCCCAGCCTGCAGTTTGAAGGCTGTCCATCTGCTTGCCGGTCGGAAAAGGCTCATTAAAACCAAATGTTGTTTCAGGAAACATGATTAAGGGCAGCCCATTAAAATTCCTCCCCGCGGAACACAGCCGCCCGTCACGGCGTTGCCGGCGGCAACTCCTTCAACGCTGAACTAACTTTCCTATTTTAAAGCCATTATCTAAGCTTGGAGGCTGCTATGGGGCGGGGTCCTGCGTGGTGACCTCATCCTCTATGAACACGGGGGCCGGGATTCCATGTGGTGGCTGAGATTCAGGTGTACTGGCGCTGTGGATTCCCACCAGCCATACAGGAGAACAGAATTCAGCGTGATTCGCTGTAACACCCTTTATCCACGCAGATCTGAACACAAGACAAAGAGGAGTTCAAAGTTTTCTCTGAACCGTACATCATGCCCTGGACCAGAGGCATCCGCTGGGTCTCTGATACCCCCCCAGGAGTTTCATTTCCCCTGATACTTACTAAAAGGATGTTGTTTCCTCCCCTCTGTTGTCTACTGTTTTTTTGTCTTGTGTTGCACTATTGTTTGTCTTGCACTGTCTTGTGTTGCACTATTGTTTGTCTTGCACTGTCTTGTGTTGCACTATTGTTTGTCTTGCACTGTCTTGTCTTATTTATTTATTGTTTGTCCTGTCCACCGATGCCCTATACCCTGCTACTATGGCATTAGAATTTCACTGTGTTCCTCGGAAAACACACATGACAATAGCACTTGAAACTTGAAACTCCTGTTATTATATTTGTTCATAATTAGCACCCAATCAGTTTGTGATGCTTGTCTTTTGGGGAAACAATGCTGGGAAGGACGATGTACGAGAAAAATGAAAATTCAGAGGTTGGGTGCGGACAGCAAGTGGTGAAAACTGTAAATCAAGGTCAACAAAAACTTGGTCAGAGGATGGCTGAGGATGTTATCCACTGTGGATGATATCTGTCGTGTTTGTATTTACGTGTAGCACCTTCGAGGACCCAAGGGAATTGGTATTTCAACACACTGTGTACTTGTACATGGATATATTGACAATAAAGAATTCTTGAGTCTTGACTGGGAACATCCAGCCGCTGGCTTCCTTACCTTTGGGTGGCTGTCGGATTATCTGGCCGGTGGTCCAGGGGGTGGTGGGAGAACCATCAGATGGGCTCTCCATGGATGTGTTGACGGGGGTTGGGGGTGGCGTGTCATATATGTAGGAGCCTGCCCCCCCAATGTTGACACCTGTAAGAGACTCAGTGTGACCATGTGCTTTACGGCGTCACAGTTACGAGCTGAGAAATGCATGCTGGTTTGAGGGGGGGGTATATTTCTCAGTTACTCCTGAAATGGTCTCACACCCTGCCTCACCCCCCCCCCCCCCAGATTCCTCATCTCTGCTAGAACTGGACTTCCTAACAACGGAGTAACCAACAACCCCCACAAATGCAGTGCTGCCACAACGGGTGGGGGGGGGGGGGGGGTGATCGGCATGTAATGTGTGGGGAGGAAAAATATTTTACTGCGGGTTGTGGATATTGTAGATTAACAGTTTTAATGGTTTATCCAACAAAAAAAATAAGATGCAAAGGGTTCTGCCACAATCTGGACCTTTTCTACATCATCCCAGCTACGTCGCTTATAATATAGTTTCCAAATTTTTCATTTATTTAGCAGTTGCTTTTATCCATAGCGATGAAGAGTTGAGACAGACAGTTGGGGTTAAGGATCTTGCTCGGGGGGGCCAACGATGACCTCACTCTGCCATCTCTGTGGCATCTGTGGACCAGCGACCTTCTAATCACAGAAATAGTGTCCCAGACCTCTGAGCAACACACCGCCTCCTAAATATATAAATCTTATATCCACAATACTGTAGCCAGATCCAGGACGGCAATGCAGATAATCCTGGCGTCTTCCTGAAGCACTGCATCGGGGCCAAGACAAGCTTCACACTGAAAATACAATTTCCATCTGTCCCTAAGTGAGCCCTGGACTCATCCTCTTAATTAAGCCGGCCCCTTCGTGAATACACCGCCATCCTTATTCAGCTTAAAAAGATGAATCGAGCCACATCAGGGAAATATCCAATTAAGGTCTTTATTTTAATGGAAAAACAAAACTACTCCCACAGTGTTCATGTCAGACAAAAATGCCTCAAAGACGTCCTGCTGTCCTCCATGACTTACGCCTGACAGCAGACCTTCTGCTAATGAATTCTGTGCAGCACCGAACTTAAGTGGATTAACCCCATTAAATGTATTCAATGCAGGTTCTTTTAAGCATAATTTACTGTTGTTATCCACATCAAGCGATTCTTAGTTTTCTGCAATTACCAAGCAAACAAATTATTGTACTTCGATTTTAGGGAAATACAGGGATTAGTATGGAAGGAAGCGTCTGTAAGCTGCAGTTAGGGGCCGCATGCCTCGGTATCATTCAAACATCATGTCACGTGTCGCATGTTTTCCCCAGATACATGAGGAATGGGGTATTTGGGTCACTGCACTGCGAAACACCACATTTTACTCTACAGGGTTATTTATGATTTTTTTAAGGTTGCATCGAATCTCTCGGCACGCCTGGAATCATTTCGGCAAAAGCGCTCAAGCACGATTGTCCCCCCAAGAACTTTCTGGGGTTATGAAGGGACATGGGCTGCAAATATGCACTTTAGGTTTCAAGATTCCAGAGCAAGTTTGTCTTTATGAGAAGCGGTTGTTCGACTACTGGGGGTGTAGGTGGTGTTTAAAATGCTATTGTCATGCTGATGTGGATATTTGTAACTGACTTACCGCAGTAATGCTTGTATTAAACTGTCAAAAAAAGAAAACTAGCACAGATTAAGTTTCCAAAATAAAACAAAAGTACTAGCGAAGGATGCCAAAGATTCTGGCTTTAGTCAGCGTTAGAAACATAAACCTCCCTGACTATGGATGGACAGAGCCAAGAGCAAAGTATTCAGCGGAATATTCAGTCTGTTTTAAAACATTGGACCAGCGACCAAACTGAAACCACTGTTGTGGAGAAAACAAAGAGCAGATTTTTACTACAGCAAATGTGAGGACACTGACAGACCTGGGCTGAGGAGACCCAATCAAATGTGAGGACATTGACAGACCTGGGCTGAGGAGACCCAATCAAATGTGAGGATACTGACAGATCTGGGTTAATGAGACCCAATTCAGGCCCCAACTCATCAAAAATCACCAGAAAATAAATCAAAACAAAATGGTGTTGCACTTCCTATTTTCCCAGCCAAACATTGATATGACAGTTTAGCAAAGGGATTCAAGAGACCATACTCATTGGATCAGCGAAAAGAAGAACATTCACGAAGTAATTCAACACGCAAGTGGGAAGTTTATAATCCCAGTGACTGACACGAGATTATAGTTCATCTTTAACTAACAATCCACAGAATGTTTTTAATGGTGCACCGATAAAACCAACAGGCCTCCCAAACAATCCACAAAACCCAATCGAACAGAGACCTGTATCAAGTTTAATTGCACTGATAGGGGCAAAAATATCCACTGCATGCGATTGTTTTATTTTAGTAAGAACGTGAAAGGTTTTCTTTAGAATGTGGGGAATCGATGAGTAGATTAGTGACCTGGTCTTAATGGTGGAAAACCCTGCAATGCTTAAATCTATGAACAGGAAACGTGGCTCCGAAGGGATTATGAGTCTTACCTTTTGGTCCAAAGAGAGTAGCATAGCAAGGTTTGTGGCAATAAGGCCTCCCATCGTGCTGTACAAATGAAATGTGGGAAAATTAAACTCTCATACATAAAAAGACACTTGTAAACTTTTTGAAACATGCCTAACACTGTAAATGGCTGTTAGAAGCGCAGTAGGAAATAATGTCGCCCTTTTACTGCCAATATTCAAACTATTTGTTACCAGCCCTGCTCACCACATCAGCATCTTCATATTTATTGTAAACAGTTGTCATTAAAGAATCAAGTGCCCCCCCCCCCCCCCCCAGTCTTGACCCCCTATTGACTGACATTAGTTCTTGTCTCCTTTCAGTGGGGGAACAGCAGTGGCTGGAAAAATCCGACCAGAATTCCTTTCGCGACCTTTATCCCGCTCCTTTATTTTTAGCAAACGGCTACCACATGCGCCACATTCCACACCCTTAATATGAAAGGGAAACACAATAATATTTGCATGATAAGCAGCAGCCCTAGATAGACATCTGAGGCTTTAGACTTTGTCCTCCACTCACCCCCAGGATTCACTGCTACATCCAAACTAAATAACCACAAATAATAAATAAAATAGCAAGAAATCTCATACGTATAAGGACCAGAATGATACCCCTTACACAATGTATTCCTATATATACATACTAAATAAATCTATTCAAACCTGTTCCTGTCAAAAAAGTAATATTTTAACATGATAAGTCCATAAAGCCGCCATTCCATGTGTCTAACCCATACAATAGTGAAAGAGGATAACATGAAGCCCCTTTCCCCAGTAAAACCACAATCACCTTTGTTTTGCCACAGTAATTTATGTTTACTTTGCAATTTCCTCCCAAACTATATATTAAACAGACAAAAATTGAATTGCTTTTGATAATAAAGTCTCAGCAGCTTTACGAATAGTATGTAAAATGGACATCTTTGGGGGTCACAAAAATCACAATTCATTGTAATT
>JAODLD010000069.1:4146490-4164902 GCA_026781065.1 Mormyrops boulengeri | reverse complement strand
ACTCGAGACAGTCAACAGCAAACTTGTGATCTTGTAGCGTCTGACCCTGGACGATGACCAACAATGAGTATAACTAAATCTCCCTGTCTAGATTAAAGGCAGATATCTGCCAGTCACTCTTCGCTCCATCACAGACACAACAGTCAAAAGTCCCCCCCCATTTAACAAGCAGCTGTGGTAACTGGGTAGTGGGGGGGCACAGTTGACTGACATTTCTTTTTGTCTGTCAGCAAGGCTTTTAACTGGATTTCTCCCCATTTTCAGAGTCAGTCAGTGATCAAATTAACTACAAATTAACTGAGCCTGTATAGGTGGCTACAGCTGACTGAGTCTGGAGTCTGAATGACCAGATCACAAAATAATGAGTTTTTCTTTGGGGGGGGTCAAGGGGTATGCACAAAAGAAAATGACATATTCAGTTTCCAGTGCTGTACTGTTATCTCCACATGCTGCCTAACTCGGAGGTCGATGAAACAGATTGACGACAGGATGAAATGGAATGGCCAGATTTCACCTGAATAACATTCTCAATAACATCTTTTATCTGGTCTCATGACATTTAGAGCAACGATGGCCTTCCAAACGAGTCTTGGACCTTCATGTTAGATTAAGGTAGCTTAATAAACTGCCAATGCAAACAAACAAATACATTCTGGGAAATTTTAGAACACTGAATTGAGTTTGCTCTCGCATTTGTCAAAAGCGAACTGCCAAAGGATTTAAGACATGGGATCAGAGATTGTAAATTAAGAACTTGACTGTAGCTTTAGTTCAGTCAAGTTCTACTAAGCCTAAATCCAATGATTCTGTTTGGGTTTCCCAGGACACAACAATAACTCAATGAATGCATAACTGCAGATCATCAAAGGGGTAATACAGGCAGACTTGGTTTTATGTGACCTCCAACCAGCTCTTCAGAGCAACTTTAGTTGCATTAAATCAAAACAAAGCTACACAGTCAACTACTTGGAACCTTCAGCTAGGTTCCAAGCCCTTGTTTACAATTGACTCTTTGAACGTGACACGGTAGAACACAAATACTAAACACGGAGCATAAATTCTTTACTCCGAGATTCAAGATAAAACATTACTCCTAAACAATGCGTAAACTACAGAGCAAAAGTTAAAGGGCATAACTTAGCGCTTCAAACCTGGGGTCTGCGCGCAATCACAGCCTCACGTGAGCGCTACACGATGGAGATGCCAGACGTCGTTTCTGAAGTCATCTGAAACGCATTTCCCTTCCCCTGGTAAAAGAACACCTTTGATGATGTAACAGCTCGGGTGGGATACAAAGGAATCAGAGATGTTTCCATGTTGGAAAAGCATCGGGGGAAGGCTTTGGAAAGGGTTGGAGGGAACAATCTGATGGAACGAAAACGTGTCCCCTTAAAGGGTGCAGCGGTCCGGCGTCCGAGGTTACAATGGCAAGCGGTCTGAATAGTTCCTGTCACAGAGGCCCTGGCAGCGACAATGGAGTGGCGGTGCTGCCCAGCCGCCCTCCGGTGCCAAGCAGCTTATATAACCATTTGTTTCCCTTCTGTCTGAGGTGGCTGATGCAGAATATAGATTAGGTCTCGGACATAGTTGTCCATTAACGTGAGAAAACGCTGCGAAAGTTTATTTATCATGCCACGGCCACATGGTAAACGTCTTTCGCGTAGTAAAACGTCAGAAGATGACAGGCTGGTGAGAGTGGTCCGTGCCTGCAACTGTACCTATAACAGTGTAGGATATTTCCTTTCACAGACATTTAAGCCCTGATTGAAAAGTACAGCGTGTTGTCAAGCTAGAACAATAACTGAGCAAAATTGTGTTTTTCATCAATGTTTTTCAAGAGCGAGGCAAGCGACTGAAGACTGCATAATAATTTAGAAAAATATTGTAACTTTAACTTTAGGCATCTCGCATCTTCAGGTGTCTTTCTATAATTGCCATATCCAAAAACACTTTCAAGTGATGTTATTTTAATATAATGCAACTGCATTACCCGCGCCTGTTAATATCGACCTGTCAAGCGGAGTCTAGAGCCGTATATTCTTTTCGCAGTGAACGCTGTCCAGCTGTATGTTTATTAAAAAAAAAATCATAAAAAGCATCTTACCAAAATATACCGGCTTTTCGCATCTGGGACACTTGGAGGTCATTTTGCATAAATAAGATTGATCTCAGTCCAGATATTGTATAATAAGAGTACAGGAGCGCTTCGGGTCCTCCGCAGATGCAGAGCAAAAGCTCCGCGCCACCCAAGTTTCCCAACTTTAAAGTGCCGGAGCGCCCCGCCCCCGTTGCGGTCCTGTAGACGCGGGTTTGGCTCTTTTGCTTTTGATAGGTTCCCGCAGACATCACTTAGCTGCGCTTCGGAACCTTCAAGGCTCCTCTCGCCGAACCGCCAGCGCCGGCACCGGGAGGAAGATGTGGACAGCGCCCGTGCGTCGGCACTAGCGCGCCGCTCAGACTGGGAAAGGCGTCTTTAATACCTTAAGTGTAGAGATGACGAGGTAATTCCGAGTAACCAGTCAAAGGGAAGAGATACACATAGTTAAATATTTATTGCTACCTTTTTATCGTTCTTCCGTTTCTTCAAACGAGTATCATTCTGCATTTTTATTTGTAAAACCTGTGTGAGCAGATGCGTCCCCGACGAAATGGAAGAACGCAGTTTACAGGAAATCTTTTGAACGGCCCTGAGTTTACATGTCCACACTCTTTTGATAACTAGCGGGGGCTTTGAAACAATGGATGGCGTCTTATAGCTGAAAAAACAAAATGAGGACTCATTGTCAGAACAAAAGAAAGGAAGTTTTTGAACTATGAATTAAACGCAGCTGGGGATGTTTGTTACTTAATTCTCCAGAAGAGATGGTATCTTGCTATGTTTTTCAACACATGGGGTGAAAAATGAACATACTATCAAAGGTTTATATACCCGTACAATCCAGGTCCACATAAGATCTGAGCATCGTTTTGGCGTCCTGTAAGCCCTATTAATGAAAAAAATCTAAATCTAAATATTGCAGCATCCAAGTTCATTGAGAAGCAGGTATTTCCAATACCAATACATCTTGCAAATCATTCATTAGAATCTTCTACTGGGGAGGGGGAGGGGTGGTTGCTGGGGACTGAGGACAGAGATCACGTTTCCTCTTCTTGCAGCCCTGAGTTTGTTTACACGACCGCGTCCTATTGAAATGTATCCTTCCGTATCTTTTGAAAGGCCTCTGCAAAGGAGAATGGGACAGGGAGACAGGGATACCCTCTCGAAGAATCTATGTAAAGATTAAATTTCAAAATTTTGGCTTGAAGGAATGAAGAATAGAAATGCAACTCTGTGTAACTTGCTTTGGTAGTACTGCATACCTTTATCACCAGTTCACGCCACCGACCCACAGAGTTGAGGCATGAAACGCGCGCCGATTACACCACCTAATGACGGATTCGGGGTTCCCTCTAGCGGAAGATATGGGCATTTGCACAGAGATTGCATCAAATCCGAATTACGCGAACACGTTTTGATTTACTGGGAGACATCTAATCGGATTTGCCATTTCACTAATTAGAGTGTTGCATTTCATTTAAGTTCCTTAATTGTTTCAAAATACATTTCATGCAGGTGCACGCGGTATATACTATATCCCTGTTAATGTTCACAGGAATTCGAAACCTATGGGAAACCAAAAACCAAAGCCCGCTCTAAGCAAACTTTCTCACCGACATTCCAATGATGGAGTTAACAATGTAACATCTGTCCATTTCCATAGTTAATTATAACTCATGTACGAGGAAACGCACAGATCTTCGCGCAAACACTTCGTAATCTTAGGAAATGCTTCCATAAAAATAGCTATAAAATATTTGAGGACGTATTGCTTATTGCCATTTGGTATTTGCTTGATGTTAGTGTGCAGTGCGTTGAGTGATGAAGTGTAGTGCTTATTTCTGTTACCAGCCCTGAAGTGTTGTACGTGTTGCTCAGGATATGCTCCCTGATATGATGCTATTGACATGATTGTCTCGACACGTTGCTTTGACGCATGCTGTTTGTTCTTTTTTTAGCATTGTGCTCATTGTGTGTCATTGAACATTAAAGCCCACATTTCGGTTAAATGTTTTGCTCTTAAAACCAACAGTTTTTCCTTTGGCTTCAAAGCAACACCATGGTATGAGTTACGTAACCCCTGAATGGATACTTAGATGTAATGACGAGTTTTTTCCACCAGGTGGAGTATGTATGCCACACAGACCAGAAAGCTTGATTTAAATGTCTGAGCTTTCTGAACATGTCCGGTAGGCGGGGTTTTCTCTACTTGATGATTACCTGCAGGTTCTGCCCACGGTTCACTGGTTCAACTAGACAGTGACTGACAGCAATTCTACCCATTTGGACTTGCAAAGGCTATTCTGAGTACTGTTCTTCCTGTGTGCAATATAGAGAGCTTTAAATTACATGCTTTTTGAACTGAGACACGTATTTTTTTTAACAAGCTAAGAATGTTTAACTTGGCCAGATAAATGTCAACTATTGATATAATCCATGATGGAAAATGTCTGTTTCCCTATCTAATTGATCATGGTTTAATCCCCTGCCTTTTCAAGTCGGTAATAAATCCTAGTGATTGTGGTCTTTCTGCTCACGTCTGTCGCCCCCTGCAGGCCAGTGGCCAGCTTTGGTGTGCAGCTGAAACGTTTCCTTAAAGCAGAAAACACCCTTCGTTGGTGTGCTGTGGTAATGCCTTTAAGGGAAACAACTCAGAGTTACATTTTTTAAATACAGCCTCAGCCTTTCTGACCATAACCACAGTGTATTACTATATAATCAATGCAACTCCTTTACATCTTATGCAATTACATTTAAATTACAGTTAAACTTCTCCCAGATCTTCATAAATCTTTTTTCCTGCCTATAATCACGACAGCTCATTCCCTAATAAGCGTTATTTATTTTTTTGCACATTTCTTGATATCATTTGCAGTGCCTTCGGTTCCGTCTTGGCCTCAATTCATTTCCTCTCATTATCGTTAGGTTTGAAGTTTCAAATTAACTCTTTAAACAGGAAAAGGTTAGAACACACCCTTGTAGGAAACAATGTCTGCCCAATTACCATTGACTTAATCTCCCAACGTTTAGCTGTATATTGTGAACATTGGATAATTTGAGTTATTATATTTTTCATTGAGAAAAAGTCATTAGAAGCCATACAATTACTCTTCCACCCAGTTTCTCACTGTACACCAATTATTCTCCGTGCTCTTATTTTTCATTTACTGTAGCTGTGAGTGTCGCTAGGTTCATATCCCATATCTAGGCTACTGCAGTTTGGCTGACTGTCAGAGCTCCCAGCCTTTATATGCTGATTTATTTACTGCTACACTTCCAGGTTGGTGACAGGCAGTAGCAGATGTGAAATCAAACCCCGGACAGGTTCAGCTAAATGGGCAAATAAAGTGTGAGTCAACATAATCATGTGCTCAAGGCTACGCGACCCCCTCAACATAGTAGCCTGAAGCTTAGGTATCTTACAACCTCAGATGCTGGGAGGTTGAGGGTTTGCCGTTGCGGGACAGCTGTTTCGGAAAAAGAGCTAAATCACATTGCAGCTTTGTCATTCCTCCCTCAGGATGGATCTGCCGGCTGGCCTTCCGGCTTCTGTCCTGCTCAGGTCCCGTCTCCGGGAAGCAGCTGGCAATGTTGCAGCTTTGTTCTCATTAATGTTACAGCTTTCGACGCTTTTTTTAAACACTTCCTTTCTGTTTTGGGGCCTCTTTTATACACCTGTGTATAGATGCAGCATGGCAGAGATGTTCAGAATGTGCTCCGAGAGAGATGCCACTGGAATTCGCTGCCTTGCAAAATGAACGTAGCGACCGAAAACCAAATAATTATGAATAGACACCCTGCTGAGTAACTTCCAGAGCCTGTGAGTTAGAAATGGATTTTATTTGTGATCTGTCACCAGTAAGAAGATACGTAGAAGTTCTGCTAAGTCAGCAGCTTAAATTGTATGCTTGGATATTTCCATATATTTCCATATATTTATTATACTGTAAATATAATGGACATTTTTATTACAGTGGATAATTTCCTTTGTCACCATGAATCTCAATGTGTACAATAAAATCTAAAGTGTAAAGCGTCTACCATTAATCACAAGTTAATATTATTTTGTGAACTGTTGAATTGCATCAATGTTTTCCTATTCACTCGTTTACTCCTTTGTGTTTTGGGGAAATGGATTCCAGTGCAATTTAGACCCCATACAGATTGAGTTTCACATATAAAAAGCTTTTAAATTCACTCTGTTATCCTTCCTTGGGGTCTGAAGAAACCCCAGCCCTCTTCTAATTCTTCACATTATTGACAAACAATTTGCTTGCACATCGTTACTCACATCCCAGGGCCTTGACAGTCTTCTCTCCTATTAATAGATGCTGCAGATCGCTGAATAAGATACTAATGAACTTAGAATCACCCAGTTGTGCAAAGATCAAACGTCCTTGTGAGTAATCAACCTCTCACACACAGTGGTCTGTAGCTACAGGCCTCTGCTCAGGACAGAAGCTCAAATCTTGGTTTCCATCTCTATGATGCACGTCTAGAAGGTGTACTTCTGAACGTCTGGCTGCATGACATCTCCCTGTTAAGCTACGGGACCACAGACGGTCACATCCTGCTCTTTGTGTGGCTGGTTGCGGAGACGGGCGTGTGTTGGGTCAGCAGTCCCTCAGAATGGACGGAAGGCATGCAGCACCTGCAGCTAACAGCTTTTGAGCAGTGGCACAACGTCCTCTGTGAATGCAAACTGCTGTCAAAAAAGTCAGAGGTCATCCCAGATCCTGGTAGCTTTTTGATTATAACACCAGTAACATTTGATGAGAAGGTGTATTTAATTCTAACTATGCAAACCTACTTCGGCAATAAAAGGTTAAAGAACTCTTGGGATGTGCTTCTCCCTTATTTCTCATGACACATTAATGCCACAACATCATCATTAACCATACATATGACAGCAATGGCCCCTTGATAACTGCCCACAGACCTTGCATTTATAATCAGGGGAGAAAAAATCCTTTCCCAGTATTTGTAATACACAGCTTATTTGTAATCTTCTGGAATGTGTGTTTGGCTGTTTTACGGATGTTTATTTTGCCTGTACTGCAGTACTGCCATTAAAATAATCATGATATTGCTGGCTGTATACGTTGATATATCACCCTTTAGCTATGGCTCATACCAGCAAATGTCTTCCTTCAGTGCTCTCAGAATCGTCTGGTCAAGCTAATCACCGTGAGTAAATAAATGCCTGGTTTTGGACGTACTTGGCTGCCCTTCCGTCGCTGTTGGCCTTAAGCCTGTAGCTTTCCTGCAGGATGTCGGTTTAATCTCTCGCTTGCTGCTTGTCTTCCAGTTCTGGAGTCCGAGGTCCCTCATGCTGAAGGCTGTCGAGAAATGCTGCGCTCAACGGGAACCCAATCAAGTCACCAGACCTGCTCTCCGATTATTCTGTGAAGGGATATGGATTTGGCAGTATTTTAGGATGCATAACTCCATATAACTGTTTAAAATTACCATAAACTTGAATCAATTTATTTTTTCTGACCAAATATTCTTTGAAACTTTTGATAAAAGTACAAACTAAAAGCCTGCTATATCATACAGGCTTTTGTAACTGGGGGACTTGTATGCAACGTATTGGAGGAACTGAGGTATCTGGTGAGGTAGGTCTCCAAGGATTAGGTGCCCGTGTTCTAAGATCAGTCTGAAACATTTAATGAGCATATTTACTGCTACTGTGGCTTTTGCGTGCTTCATCTTTTTTTCCTTTGGGCGAGCGCCCTCTGTGGTCGTTTTCAGACCAAGCAGTATAGGTCTGGACGTATTCGTGCCACTCCCCGCAATCCCAACAGAAACCAGACGAGGGCGCAGCACATGTGACGGTAACGGATAAGTGGCGGACTCTCAGATCTCAGTGATACATACGGTTTGATTTAATTTATACGCAAAATAAAGATGTTTTGTATAATAATGACAAAATGGATCAAATCCCCATTTATCACTCAGGATGAAGATTACATTACCATTGTAATATTTTCCGGAAAACATTTATCATTTTAGATGGAAATTACATCTCACCATGACATAATTAATGTTACTTGACTTAACAGCGACTGTATTGAATTATTTGTTAATTATAATCCCAAATAATAGGTTTTTGCAAGTTGTATTAATATACTGGAAGTAATCAGAATTCAATTATCTGAATAAACAGCAAAATGGCACAAATGTCATCCCTCGTGTTACTAATGTATTTAAATACTTCATATATATTTGAATCCCTACTTCACAACACCTCACACTTTGTTTCCTTTTAAATTCGTTATCCTATCCCTCCCAAACAAAAATTAAAAACTGTCTTTAAAGAGTACTTGGGTTTGAATCAATTTCTCTGTTTAATATCATTGTCATCTGATAATTTCTGAGTTATTTTGAGCATGATTTCTCCTCTGCTCCCTCTCAGATTATATCTGTGTGGATGGGTTTGTGTCAGCAGACACACTGGTCTCCCATGTGTTTTGTAAGCAGCACTGGCTGAATTCCGTATGGTTACTTAAGAGTGTGAAGGAGGTAACGTTGGGAATTTTCCATTCTAGAGCCAAATATTGAAACTCCCTAGGAAGAACTTGCCTTTGATCAACCAGAAATCCAGCATTTAATGACTTTTGAAATTCTCAGCCTTTTATGCACCAAAGAAAGTATGCAGAGTTGATATTCAAAGCAAGTCTGTTCTGACAAGGTATGGTTGCTAAACTCTTTTGAAATTCAATTTCCCTCCAAGATGAGACATGAATCAAGTTGGTATCTTGCGTCTCCTCAGACAAACAGGAGTCTGAGATTATGGGATTTTACGCAATGGGAGGCTCTACAGAGACACCAAAATCAGATCATTTTGCTCCTGGAACTCCTGCCTGGCACCATTTCCATTCCAGCTTGTGTCTGTTTTTGTACAGCTGGCTTTTATATGTTATAATTACAGTAATGAAACTAGAACGGTGCCGAGCGTCCAAATAGAGACATACACAGGGGCCACTGCAAGGTGTCATTGGGCACCTTATTCTCCCAGACCCTCAACGAAGAGGAAACAGATTATAGTCTATGACAGATATATGTTATGTTATTTTCACTGTGACACATACAAGCTTGTAAAGTTGTTTGTTCCCCTCTCACCATAGAAGGGTCACCCATGATAGGGTGGCTGTGGACAGTAAGGGACTGGGGGCAGTAGGACAACTTTGGGGGGTCTGGGGAAGGGGGTTAAAAGCAGGGTGTACTCAGACATTATTACCATGAACTGGGAAAGCGCAGTTTGAAGAGCCCAGCCAATCAGAGCATACGCTTTCCCTTGTTGCCATGACACCCAAAACATCAAAATACAGAACCTTTTTATTGTTCAACATACAGATTGGTATCAGGAAAAGACAATGAAAATCTCATTATATCTCCCAACAATGGGGACTGCGGTATTGAAATTTTACATTTAAAAATCTGCAACAGAGTCATTTTTATAGATTAAATCACGTTTATCCAGTACACGGTCAGAGTGATCCCAGAGGCTACCTCAGAAGTACAGGATACCGGGCACGTGACACCCTGGACTGAATGGCAGTTCCAGCCCGTTGCTTAGTACGTTTGGACTTCGCCCACGTTCCTTCCCACAGTCTAATATGCAGTTAGAGGAATTGACGGCTCTGAATTGACTGTAGTATGATGCCATTTGCAACGATACCCAGTCAATAACCGTGAAAAAAAAACCTGATTCAATTTCCATGTCTTCAGGGACATTCCGGGAGAACTGAACTGGTTACCATTTGTATTTTTGAAAGTAGATCCAGTCTAATGGAGTGGTAGACGATCGATATGCTACATCTGTGTCACAGTTTAAAATCTCAACCTATAGATTCCTGGGAGAAATGTATGGTCTGGAGATTCTATCTGGACGTGGAGCGCTGCGCCTTTAAGGAAACCCCGGCAGCGGGCCGTGCTGCGCGGCCGGCCTGTCGGTATGCGGGCTGGTCCCAGCCGGCGTCCGGCTTCCTAACTGGCGGCTCCCATCCAAGCAGGTCAGGACCGGGAGCGAAAAAAATCACGGCTACCGACTTTAGGCGTCCATTACCCGGGAAATGTTGCTAAAAGCCGGGGTAGGGATCTTAAGTAACCATCTAAATGCAAGAGCGCTCGCTTTATCCAGGCGATGGCACAAATAAGGGCATTTGTGATACTTTGTAGCAGTTTAAAGCGTCGGCAGACATTAACTATGTGACGTCCGAGTGGGCGAAAGTTACACATTGACTCTGTGTGCGCTGCCATTTCTGTGCCGTAGCGTTTGCTAGCCAGGCGGTTTAAAACAGATTATTTATTTAAGCTTTCCCAGCGAAATCTCCTCTCCATGAACTTGGGGGAAACAAAACCCTGGAAACTGCAGTATAAATCCTGCCGGTGCCGCAGGTAGTAATGAAAGCAGCCGGTAACCGGAGAGGCGGCTATGGCTGCCTAGCTTCGTAGTACCTGATTCATTTAGCAAACCGCTGCATTCAATCAACTCCATGGGAAACACATACACTTAAAATGTCGTTATTTGCCGTTTCAAGTCGCAGAGTTCTCGATTTTTCACATACTTTCAACGCAGTCGTTAGACGCCGCTTTATTCTGATTCAGACGTGTGTTTGTTTGCCAGATGTTACTGCTAAACATTGCACAGTGGAAGCTGCTCGTCGTGCGTATTTATATTTAAATACATCAGCACAAACCAATGCACTGATTATCACGTTTAAAGACTTGACCTGATTGAATGCGCTGGGTTTTATAATGGATTTAATAGGACTTAACAGTGACAGAGGGAATGGCCCCCTTCCCCGTTTTGTGACTGCAGGAATGAGGGCACATCTCTTCTATCATGGCTCCGCAGCAGACAGCGTCTCCCGCGCCTCTGCCGCGCTGGGAAATGTCGCTGTACTGGCTGCTGTCCCTGGGATCTCATTTTTACTCCTTTTTCGAGCTGCACAAATTCTCCAGAGGTAAGCTATGGGGTTTGGTCCGCAGGTGCAGCGTCAGTCCACAAGCTGCTGATAATCAAGGTGGATGAAATGGACCAAGCACGACAGGGTTTTATTCTCCTAATTACCCCCTTGAGTTACCGCTTCCATTACCCCACCCGTTGTGTTTTAATGTCATGTATATCAAATTAAAATACACGAATTCGCGGTTTGACACTCACGATCCACTGTACCCGGAGGCCTAAGCGCTTGATTCATTTAAGCAATTAAGCGATTAACAGGCAGGAGATAGCGCTAGTTGGCGAGCTGACAAAGTCCTCTGTTATTCGGTTTAATAAACCTAATAATAGTCAAAGACACGGAATCGCGACAAAGCTGCAAACCCAACCGATGTTTCTTGCGGACAACCTCAGGCAATACCGAAGAAAAAAAGGAATGAAAACCACTATTGTAATGCAATACATTATTCTCAGTCCCAGAGCGTCCGCCATCGTTATTATTGTGTTACTCTTCCTACTGAATAAGCCTCTCAGACAAGGGCAATAAATCTTGTAATATTAATATCTTAAATATGTAGCTCACAAAGTCCATCTAAAACGTGAAGAGGGAACCGATGAGGACGCGTCCCGTCTTGGTGCCCACTCCCCGAATATATAATTAAGTATGGTCTGGTTGTCACAACATACCTGTAACTAACTTTACTGACTGGCCTCGGACCCCAGCAATAAAGAGAATGAACTAGCATTGTTTATTTTTTATTAAGTTAGTAAATTTTCTGCTTGAATTAATAAGTTGATGTGTGATAACGTACAAATGAGACGCTTTTGTTCAAATGTGGCGAAGATCAATGTATAAGATGACACAGATGTATTTGGTTTCTTCAGTCTTTTTCCATTTATGAACTCCTTATCTTATGGGTCTTCTGCTTCTTGCCATTGTTCGGCGTGTTCGCCAAATGCAACTCGGATTATACGAACCCTGCTTTGAGAAAACAAGGACTTGCGAAGATGCCGCAGTTTCGACGGTAGTCGCCCGATCTCTCCACTAGGGGGCACTGTGGCCGCGCCCCGGGGGCTTGTCTTGTGGGATCTGCTGCTGTGATTGCAGCAAAGGTGACGGTGCGGTACGTTTCTGACCTGACGTGGCACCGTGTAGGAGTGGTTTCTGTGGAAGCGGCAAGGTGAAAATGAGAGGCTAACGAGGACTTCTGTTTAAAGCAAGATCTCAAATTATTCATTGGATGCTTTTTGATCCAGCATTTTCTTTGTGGTAATGTTAGGCTTTATGTTCCCATCGCTCTGCTAAAGTATGTGTAAAGTCTGTATCTCACCAATACTTATTATTTTAAAATGTGGTACGTCTTTATTGTGGTTGATGGTGAGATAGGATTCATGTGTACATTATCTGATGATATCCAAATTCATAGTTAAAATACTATACATAATTTAAAATAAACATTTTCTTGGAGTTTGCAGTGCTGCATCTTCCTCTGTTGGGAATTGGTGTCTGTTGGACAAATTGATTTTCTGATAGTAATTTATTTGTTTTTGATCCAGAAGGTCACCAGTGCCATGCTTTGTGATGCGGTCTGAAATCCCCGCACAGCACCAAAGCAGGAGGCTCAGTCACAGCCTTCAGGTCTGCAAGTTTGCATCCAGACCCGGGTTTGTGCTGAAATGTGCTGTTCTGTCAGAATGGCAGTGCTTAGCTGGCTTTATTGCAGGTGTCTCAGCGTGTTACTGCCCATGCCAGGCTGTGCCCTGACTGGCACGGGTATCCTGTCCTGGGTTTGCTCTTCCTGGATTGATGGTCCCAAGTGGCTTAGCGGTATTGGAGATGGATGGGCGGGTAGATGCCTTCATCTTGAGCCTACCACCGTTTATCTCGTGCTGTTGGTTTGACTGTCTGTTTTAACCCACTTCCAGTCAGTTTGCTTTCACATGTTGTGTTTTGTTGTGGTTGTATGTGGGGTGCGTTTGTGCTCCAGAGACATGCAGGTTGGTGAATCTCTAGTTGTAAATTGCCCTCTGATGGACTGGCATAGTGTTTAGGGTGTACCATTAGGGCTGCCTAGGATGGGCAACCTGCCCCTGGTGTGTTTTCAGGTTTTGTTTCACCTGTATATGGTGGGAAGGCTGAGCTGATGAAGCACCTCCCATTCATGATCCCCCTCCCCCCGCCATTTCTGGATAAACATTTGGAGGATAGATGGATGAAGAATTAAGCGGTTTCAGAAAATGGATGGATGGATGGATAACTTAAAGCAGGTAGTGATTAAAATGGTGTGAGAAAGATCGCTGGTTCGAATCCCCGACCAGCATGGCACCGCTGAGGTACCCTGACCAAGGTACCGTCCCCAAGCACTGCTCCCCAGGCGCTGAATTAGCTGCCCCCTGCTATGTCACATTGTCACATATGGGTTAAATGCAGGGGACACATTTCGTTGTTGTGCACTGTGTGCTGTGGTGTGTCAACAATGACCACTGATCACTAAATTCAGAATTCAAAATTCTGTCACCGCCCCTGTTTATATACACCCAGAATCCAGTGACAGTCTAGCCTATGGGAATGTAATTTGCTATTTTCTCCTGGCTGTCATTCATTCCAGCATCTGTCAGGTTCAAGACACAGCAAGCAAAGTGGTGTAACCTGCCTGAACACTTTTCCTGTGTCCTCTGTGGAGATGCATACCTGACTGGCAGGTGTTTGGCCCTTAATGCATTTTTACTGTCTTTATAGAATATGAGGAAAGAATTGGCCGAGAATTTGAATTGGAGAGAGGATTCCTGATCTGGGGATTCAAAAAGGTAGGGGATGTGGGCCTGAATATTTGCATTAAAATGAAAATCCAAAGATGACATTATGAATCTCGATATTCTGTGGCTACTACTGTGATGTCCACTAGGTGGCACAGTGATAAATGAACTGCATTGACTTTCATGGACTCACAGGTTTAAGGGTGCATTTTGATCCGAGGCAGGGACCTCAAACCGAAAACTGCTGCTGTGTTAACTGGCTGAAAAAGTTACGTAAATTACTGTCGATCACAGCATATGTAGTGCAGTTAATAATGCAATGTAATGCACAGAGCCTCAGCCATCATGGGCGTGAGCTCACATGTAGGCGCAAAGCAGAAGTGAGAGGCTTGCGATCCCCTCTGATGAATTATCCAGGGCAAAACAGGCTAAATATAGCCCATTAGCACTTGCGTGTGTGGCTGGTGCATGTTGTAAAATTTTCAAAGTCCTATAGTAAGAGCTTCAAAGATTCCACTTAAAAATATCTCCACCCACATATTCCTTTTATTTGCTTAGATTTTTACTTTAAATACACAAAGCAAATTAGATGCCTCACAGATTAAACTTTACCCTGCCTACCCCCATACAACTGTGATTTAATATCGTAATTTCAGTGGTGTTAGCAGCCAAACAGATCCAATTTTGGAAAATGTTACACAGCTTACAATAATTTTTCTTGTATCGTTAGGACCCCACAGACTTTGAATGGAGTTTCTGGAGTGAATGGGCAAAAAAGTCATTGCTCTGGTCCTTCCTCGGCCATGCAGTTATCTCCAGGTTGTTTGGTCTCTTTGCTCCACGGGTATGATTTTATTTTTCCTGCCTCATCTTTTGGGTGAGAAGCATAAGAAATGTATATCTGAGCTTTTACTGAGTGCGCTCAGCATGCGACTCACTGCTTCAGCTTTGATCCTCAGCGAGAGGGACAGCGTAGTGACAGGATGGTTCTTGGATAAATAAACTTCTAATTAATCTGTGAATCTGTCTGTCCCTCACAGGCCAGGGTGGCGGTTCTGACAGCCTATGGCCTGGTGGCAGCCTGCCACCTGCTGGGCATCAGGGGCCTGGCAGTGGTGCTACTGCATATGGGTGTGTCTTTCAGCGTGGCCCAACTGCGCAAGCCCGCCCTCTGCTGGGCCAGCGGCCTCATGCTGCTCTCCACGCTCCACCTGGATTTCCTGGGGGAGCTGCAGGTAAGGCTAGTCACATGTCACTCGCTCCTCGTCTGCACAGCACCTCTATCAAGAAAATGAGAGTGAGCTGGACAAAGGGATCTGATTTTAACTGTGAACCTTTCGGCCCATGTTGCCGTCACAGAAAACTGTGACCTGCCTTGAAAGCGAGCTGTGGCAACTGTAACAACACATTATGTCAAAATGCTGAATTATGTAATAATTCCACTAAAAACATTTCCATCACATAATGTAGTGTTATCACATAATGCATTGTCGCACACTGTGTAACAACGCAAAATGTAAAAGTTTAACAAATTTTCTTTAGATAAATGTAGGCAAATTTCGGTAAATTTTTCAGGGATGCATTTCCAGAAAGCTTCATGACACTAAGCAATTTATCTCACACTTGAGATCATTCGTGGAGTAATGATTGTTTTTCAGTGGCCTTTGTAGCTCAGGTAGTTCGTAACATCTTCCATAATTTGAGTTTTCCGATCCACTTGTTATTTTCTAGGTTATTTTCTCTTGCTGTTCTGTCACAGAGACGCAGGAGTCACCCAAAACTGATCACAAAGAACACACTGATCCTCTTTTTTTTGGACAGCGTAATGATGTCATGATGATGATAGGTTAATGTTGCAATATAAAATTATAACGTAGGCTATTAATTTGTTGCAGTTTCTCTAGTTATTACGTAATGGTGTGTAACAATGCGTTATGTAATAACACCACATTATCTAATGAAAATTTGTTACATTTAGTAGAGTTATTACATAATGTGTTGTAACAGGGACCAATCACAAGGTCATGAATAGGAGGCTACATAGCACATAGGTGTGACAGCTCAGCTCCCTCACCATGTACAGGTGAAACAACCTGAAAACACATGGGGCGGGGGGGCTGGCCATTTCAGCAGCTGTTGTGGTTTATTCCTCTGAAATATAGAGGCACTAAAATAATGGTCTGTTAACGGACATCCCCACCCCACTCCACCCCATATCTGCATGGTGCCTGGGGAATTCTAGAGAGACAGGACCTGGAAAGTTTGTCGGACAGAGCTTTGTGCTTCAGAAGTTGTGCATTAATATTAATAATTCATTCAGGTTCCCCAGTGACACCAGTTGGAGAGCCTCGCGTCCTGCACCGGAAATCCAGGGTATTAGCTATCTGTGGGTCCAGAGAATTCAGATTAGCACGCAGGTTTTTACTGGGTGGGGTGGATGGCTGGGCTCCCCTCCTTGTCTCCCTGGACGACGGTGGTCGTGTCTCTAGATAAACGTGATGCACTCAATAGAGGTGAGACCAAGGTCATAGTGTGTCCGAGCAGCCATGTCTGAGGGGAACGTCCACAAGGGAGTGGAATGTCTGGGGGTGTGGTCCACAGTTGGTGTGTTTGAGTGGACGTGGTCAAGGGCATAGTGTGTTTGGGGGAATGGTCAAGGATATGCTGCTGGGAGGGGGGGTGGCCAAGGATGTAGAATGTGATGGGGGGGACAGTCAAGGGTGTGGTGTGTCTGTTGTGGATAAAGTTGTCATGTGTCGGAAGATGTGACTCTGATCTAGAAAACAATGGTGAAAATCAGTAAACAGAAGTTAAATTATGCAGCAGAGCTTATTGTACAGCATCTTCTCAGATGGTGAGCTTGACAAGCTGCTTGCAGATGGATGTTTACTAAGGTCATTCAGGTTAATTGGCTCGCATCTCCACAAAGCTGTTTCTGAGATCTACACTGTCTTCTGGGTACGAATCCAGTTCTTCAAGTATGCTGCTGAATATTATTATGGTCTATGTGGAACAAAAACAAGAGGGAATCTCTGCTAGTCCTGAGGGTGCTTTGTGCACCTCTTTGTCTTTTTATTAAAAATGACTGTCTTCATGGTATTTGCTGCTACTTGGGGTCATGCTTGTCTTAAGAACCAGGCAGAGATTGTCTTCCTCCTGCTTAGCTGAACCCCAAACCCAAATTCAATAAAAGAAATGAATGAACTGTCATTTCTCCTCGGAGTTGAATGGAAAACATACATCCTGTGAGAATCACTGGGTCAGGGATTCTGCTGGGTGTTTATGTTTAATTAAATAAAAAAAATCTTGTGGGTGTAATTACTGAGCAGGGCTACACCTCCTGATTGAACCTGCTGGCCTCTAATGAAAACACACAAGGTGGAGATTGTTCTCCTGAACGGGGTTGATGGTACCATGATGCAGTGAGACCCAGAGCACCCTTGTTGTTAGTGTCTGTAACACATAATATCGTTTTTAGGAATCATAGTGGCTGTTTAGTTTTGTGTCCAGCCCAAGGTGTCATCCACCTCATCTTAGACGGCAAACAGCCTAATGGTTAAAGGTACACACCTTTTGTGATACTGTGATGTCAGCAGAAGGACTATGTCATCAAGCATGGAGTCTCCTCTATATTGACTGTCTTGTCATCTCCAGTGCAGCTGTTACCTGTAATTTTAATTTGTAATTTCTTATTGAGGGTATAAAGCAAGTTCCTGGTATGTGAGGAAGAATGACAGGGGGGCTTTGGCTCACCTGTGGTGTCTTTGCTGGGATGTCCTGCTGTGCATTTGCAAATTGTTTTGGATTGCTGATAAAAGTGCCGATAAAACATTGTACTGTTTCAGTCACCGGTTCCTGTGTCCCTTGAGCACGTGTGACATTTGATGAATGAGGTTTCTTTTTTCAGATCTGCATTCCTCTGAATGTGACCACTCAGAGCCCCCCGTCGGAGAACAGCCAGGGACGCAGAGCCGCCTTGAAGCTCTGAAGTTGCCTTTGATTTATTCCTGTGCCTGTGGAAATGTCTTTAATCCCTTTAGTCATTTATTCATTGGTCGCTTCACGGAGAAGAGCAAAGATGGCTTCCTGTTTTATTTCTTTATTGGAATTGAGAACTGGCTGTGGTGGATGTGGTTTTCCTATTAAATAATCGCTGGAACAACTCAAATTCCCATTAAGACATAAAAAGACGTTGTAGTATATTTGCAATTTGGTGTAATTTAGCTCTGAATATTTCCTGTTATTTTTAGGCATATGATAATTTTGGGTCTGGGAGTAAAAATAGCACCTGGTGCTGTTGCATAAATGGCGTATCTTAGAAAATACGTTTGCTATGTTCTGCCATGTGACTTCGACTTGTTAGCACCCATCTCTCTCTGTCTGGTCCGCACTAGTGAGAGTGGTTTTGAACCACTTGAGGGTGGATGTTTAATTAAAATGGGGGGGTTGGGGGGTAGTCTCAGGTGGTCGATTGCGCAGTCCCATTTCCAGAGAACGCTTGGGCCGTGTGTAGGGAATTGGTTGTGTTGCGGCCCCCCCCCCCCCCCCCCCCCCCCCCGCCCGCGCGGGGGAGGCGCGGCCCGGGGGGGGGGGGGGGGGGGGGGGGG
>JAODLD010000069.1:4115552-4137030 GCA_026781065.1 Mormyrops boulengeri | reverse complement strand
CCCCACTTTCGCTGCATACGTTCTCGTGCTGTTCCCCCACTTTCGCTGCATACGTTCTCGTGCTGTTCCCCCACTTTTGCTGCGCACGTTTTCATGCTGTCCCCCCCCCTTCGCTGCATTCATTCTCATGCTGTTCTCCTGCTTTCACTGCATATGTTCTCATGCTGTTCCTCCCTTTCGCTGCATATGTTCTCATGCTGTTCCCCCCCCTTTCACTGCATACATTCTCCTGCTGTCCCCCCCCCCCCTTTTGCTGCACTTTAAGGGATAATGAGAGAAACGTGAGAGCCGCAGCTTTTTTTTGTCTGAGCTCTCTGCCAGCCATAAACACATCGCTTGATTTGAGGGGAAAGGAGCTCCTTATTATCCACCCTTTTACGCTATGTATCTATTGTTCTTTCCGTGTTCCACTGATGCAGTGCAATCAGAGCCAGCGTTCGGTCTTTATCAGCGAGATCCACTGAATTTCTCTTAACAGACGGAACTTGATCTGTGCTAACAGGGGCAATGAATCTGCCGGGCCACCTTGTGTTAGCCATCCTCACTGTTGGAGGAGGTTCATAGCCTTCAAGGTTAACGTTCAGGCAGTGATGTTACAGGTAGCTCTTGTCAAAAGTAGGATAGTGAGCCCCTAATGTATTTGGTGTTTTAAAAGGCATTTCATGTGTCTAGAACTTCCTTTGAAGCATTGTTGTATTTTGTGCATTTCATCTGTGCTGGGAAGAGCAGCCTTTTATGAAGGTTGGGCATCTGTGTTTCTTTTGTATTTTTAATATTGGTGACGTGTCAGACAGTCCCTGTAGAAACTGGGGTTAAAAGCCTAACTCAAAGAGCCAGCAGTGATATCACTCTGCTGACCACAGGATTTGAACCAGCGACCTTCTGATCACGGAACTAACCTGCTAAGCCGCACATCACCCCCCTGCAGTGCAATTACGTCTGTGACTAAGAACTCAGGAGAGCAGTGAGGGACTTTAATGTTGTGTATTGCTGCAAATGGCAATGCCTGAACCGGCTCTCGAAACCGACATGGACCCCCCCTACACCAAATTAGACACTGATGGTTGAGCTCAGCTTTCGGTCCTTACCGTGCTGATCTGTGCACCTCCTTCTTTCCACATCTGCCTGTGAACCAAGCCGTCCGCAAACCCGCTCTCACCGGGTCCACTGTGCTCGTTTAAACTTTTTTATTGCCTTTTTATGAAGTTCACTCTCAGCCTGGGTCTCGTTAGTATGATTAATATTAGAGGAAAAAATTAACAGGAGCTGGTTCTTAATGAGGAGCTAATTAACTTTTTTATTTGCTGTTTAAGGTCTGGATTTAGCCATAATTTCTAGTAATTTCCAAAAGGCTTTGCTTCAATGAAAACCGTATATCTACTTTGTTTTTAATATATTATCTGTCAGTCCAGGTTAAGTTTTTATTTATTTATTATTTTCTGTGTTCTCAGTGTTGGAACTGTTTTACAGCATAAGCCGCTAATAGAATTGTAAAGTGAGTTGAAATTTGAACAGTTATCCTGTTTTCAGGCCAAGTGTTGCAAAGTGTAGATTGATTGTTTGACAGTTTGACTGTTAGTCAAACACTGAGAGCAGTTTGTGTTGACAGACCTACTGAAAAGTCCCCGTAGCATTTTTGCACTAAAATGTTGCGGTGTAGTTACAGTAATACAGTTAATATCAAATGCGATAGCACATGGGATGAATTATTAAATGTCATTAATTGTGCATAAACTTGATTAAATGCCATAACCAGTGCATTTCTTCAGCCTGGAAGGCCTTTTGGATCGGGTCACACTGTGGTCCTGTCTGGGTTCATGGATCAAGCTAACCTCCTGCTCCGGGGGTCATAAACCTCTGATGGATGCTAATATACGTCACACTTTTATGGTTAATTGTCGTTTATTATGTACGGTCACTTTATTACTATGTAAATTGTCTTTTTGTAAATGTGTGTATATTCCTTACGGTGGTCTGTCTGCCTGCCTGTCTGTATCAGCCTGTCTGTCTAGCTGCCTGCCTCTCTATGTCTCTGCCTCTCCCTGTTTCTGTCTGTCTGTTTGCCTGTCTTTGTCTCTACATGTCTGTCTGTCTCTGCCCATCTGCATGTCTCTGCCTGCATGTCTCTGGCTGTATGTCTCTCTGCCTGTCTGTCTCAGCCCGCCTGTCTGTCTCTGTCTGTCTGTCTGTCTGTCCCTTTGTCCTCAGCTTTGACAGGTCACAGGGCCCATCAACTCCTTTATACTTCCTCTCTGGGCAGCACCAGCTGGCACCTGCTCAGGACCCCTTTGGGCCCGGATATAGGGTCGCTCTGACTTAATGCATGCTGATTTATCTCTCGGATGCCTCCGCTGTTCAAGCTTCCTCTGCCATATCCGTGATTAATAGGTCCTATTGTTGGCACTCACCTGACAGCCCAGACATGTCTTGAGGATACAGGCCAGGCTTCACGCGGCTGGTTAAAACTGCCACCTGGGTTAGCTGCGGTTAACCGCTGATAATCTCAGGTTTTTCGGGTACGGCGTTTGGGCTGAGTCACCTTTTCTTTGAGTGAAAATGCAGAACCCACGACTTTGCTGTGACAGCACACACATGCTACTGCTGGCATGTGACCGCATACTGTATGTGTCCCAGGAAGACGTGCTAGGAAGTGTCTGCAATCCTCAAGCAAACATCCCGACACTCAGGATTGCTGTTTTCCGGCAGTTTCAAGATGGTGCCATCACATGACACTGTGTGAAATACCCCCTCCCCCCTCCCTCCCTTTGCTGAATGGCACTAATCAGCACTGGTGGGTGAGACAATTGAATTGAGCATTATCTAATAGGGCTTTGCTTGATGATTATTGAATTATTTATGCAGCAATTATGCATTTTAATAACATGTCACAAATAATCCAGGAGCTGACAAGTCTCGGACTGGCAGGGGGGATGGTTTCTCTCTCTGCTGACCAGTAGCGCTAACACACCCGTCCGGATGTGTTAACAAGTGGCTGGAAAAGCTGGTTAACTGTTCCAGGGATAAGCTAGTGCTCTGGAAGCCACCTCTAGAATTTCTAGAAAAGGTTACAACACTCCGCAGAACCCAAATGTACACTTTTTTTTACATTTCTGCATTTGACTGCATTGAAATTGTTTTTGCATTTATTAGGGACTAAAAAATGAGTTTTTTTTATATGAGGCACATAATAACCAAGCAGAGAGAAGTGCTTAAATTAGTTTGCTGCTTTAGTGCTCAGAAAGCTGTGGCCTCATTAGATTTCAGATTGTCGTGGGATTAATTAATATCATTACTCGCAGCTGTTGATGTTTCAGGCCTCTTCAGCTTTGTGTCTATGCCGCTCCAGTAAGTCATGAGTGGCTTTTGAGTTCCCGGCGTTACGTAATTCCACAGTCAAGCAAAAAAAAAAAAACGAAATAAACTTTTTAGTGTAGTTTGTATAGTCTGGGTTATTCATATGTGCCCATATTCGACCTTCCTGAAGTGGCATGAAAATGATTTAGATCGTTAAGCTTTTAATATGCCGGACTGTGTGCCGTATGGCAGCCGAGTGTTGAATCGCTGTCGGTGAGCATGAGAGTGGGTTCTGATATCAGAAATCTTCCCTTGTAGGCACTTTGACGTGGGACTGTATCGCTGGCTCTTACGGTAAGTTACCTTTTCTTTCCGGCTCTCCCTCTCGTCGATGTATTAATGTAGGAGTCGATACACGTTGTCCTTTTTACATGCTTGATGTTTCCCTTTCACCGTGATGTGCTGTTTGATGGAATCCTCATGGAAAGACACAATTATTTACTGCCTTACAGGGTCTTCATGTCATCTGTACTTGAAACAGTTCAGTTCAACAATGAAAAAGTTCAGTTTTGTTAGTATTTACTTTCCCGGCCATTAAATGTCACAGGATCGTAGTAAAATGAGATGCAGTTAAATGAAGAGGTAAGTATCTTTATTTTCAGGAATGGCTGTGCTAATGGATTCGCTGTCAGCAGTACTGACTGGAATAGCCCCTCTGTTTTGGCCAGGGGTCGACAGGTGGGCAGGAGAACAGGAACATGTACATTTACAGGTCAGCTGTCAGGAGACAATCTACCCATCTAATAACAGCAGTGCCCAAAGAGTGAAGTCCAGACCCGCTTTGGTCTCCATAGCGATCCCACATCCACAGCTTGTACCTGTTTTTTTTTTCCCTCTTTCTCTTTGCTGGTCTGCTGAGACCCGATTCGTTCGAGACGCCATGTACCTGTACGGAATGTCACCGGCTGTACAGCACAGTGGGGTGGGGATTGGGGTGGGGGGGTACCAGATCTCTGTGCTGCTGGGTGACAGTTGGGCCAGTATCTAGTTACCTGCACAGGTGGGTGGTCTGCTGGAAAGATCCAATTGTCTTATGTACAGGAATGTTAACAGCTGTCTCTTTGGTCTTGGGCCTAATTTAGTGTGTGATTCGCCACCGAATGCATTTATAAAGGTCAGTTATTTTTAATTGTTAGCAGAGGCACAGACCTTGTTACAATTTGCTCATTAAATGCAGCATAATGCATTTCAATGTTATCTCTATATGCCTGAAGGTGACGCAGGTGGGCCTATGGTCAGCTTGCTGTCTCTCGATCTCCCTTCTGCTTCTGAGAAGCCCAGAGGACACCATCGCCCTTGACGCGTCGCGATTCTCGCAGCTGCCCTCCCGTTGGATTTCTCCCGTGTCAATCTGCTTTCCCACGCGTCGGCTGCGGATGCCGGCTCACAGTGCTTAGACAAGCAGGGCCTCTGTACTAACTGCAGAAAATGCAGCCAGAAGAATCTGTTCCCCAGCAGACAAGCAGTGTGACTCTGGGCTTTGATTAGATTGGCATTAGAGGACATCCCTGTAAAATAGCTGTACTTCTGACATTGTCCATGTTCAGTGAAATCTCGTTTTTTCCCGTCGCCAAACTCAGGATGACGCCGTTCTCTGCGTCTATATGACAGGAGGCATGTTTATGCAAGGTGTCACTTTGTAGGAATGGGATTTGCACACATCATGTCGGCTTGGTGAAGCGGCTCAGTTGGAACTTGCTGTGGTCTCCATGGACCCTGTTACCATGGAGGCCACCACAGGGAAGGTGTAATTAGCAAAGTTTTAAAGTAAGTCTGCGTTAAATACTTTCCTGAAGGAAAAGCTTTGTCATCCTATCATTTCTGATGAATTTCAAAAGTAAAAATGTTTTATTAGCCTTGTGCAACCGGTGCTTTGCAATACTTATTCATTCTTATGCACCCAATACAAGGAACAACTGTACGATAGCAGATAAGTAGGTTTTAGATGCACAGTAGTGAGGGGGGTGCCGGTTAGCCAGTAGATTGCAGTAGTGCACCTGTCTTTGTGAAGCCCACTGTCTCTGTATCGGACTCGTAGTCCTGTGTTATGTTGGACAGCCCCGTCGTGCCCCCCCGCTCCCTCTCCAACGTGGGGGCCCCTTCGCTCGTTGGGGCCCTATTACTCGTCAGGGCTGGTTGCAGGGCTCCTGCAGGCATGCGGCATCTTTACTCTGACCTTTTCCTGCAGTCTTGCAGTTCAGTTCCTGCTTCAGATGGGGTAAACGCATCTGAGTATTTGATACCCCCCCCCCCCCACTGTACTTATAATGCATGAAACAGTAAAAAAAAGCAAAAGGGATTAAGAATGGGGAGGGACTTAGTCTCTCGGGGTGCGTGTAAGGAATGAACTGTCAGTTATAAAGCCTTTCCAAGGGGCTTAGATTTCTGCTGATTGGTATCTGCCCTGCACTGTGCTTTTGTGTACCTGCAACAAGACCCTTTAAAGGGACTCCTATCATAAATATGGGGGGGCACACTTTGTGAAAATGCTCCTCATTTGGAATTTATGCAGCCGGCCTGTTGGCCTTTAGTCGAGCCAAGCACCTGATAGCATAAGAGAGGGTTTTTTGGGGGTGGGGGTGGGGGGGGGTGTCGCTCATGGGCACTGAGGCTGGGAGTTAGTGTGCTATTTGAATGAATGAAAGGATGAATATTACTTTTATATAACTCTCTTCAAGACACTCAAAGTGCTTTACAGAAGCAATAGCGAGTCACTTCAACCCCCACCACTGTGTAGCCCCCGCCTGGGTGATGTGACGGCAGCCATTCTGCACCAGTGCGCTCACCACACAGTAGGTAAGGTGGTGAAGGGTCAGGAGGGAATTCACCAGTTACATACAGTGGATGATTAGGAGGCCAGATCTGATAGGGCCACAGTGGGCAGTTTTACCCAGGGCATCGGGGTACCACCCCTACTCTATTACAAGATGCCCACGGATCTTTTATGACCTCAGAGTCAGGATCTCGATTTTACGTCTCATCTTCATTTTTACAACACAGTGTCCCCATCACTGCACTGCGGCATTGGGATCTGTGCAGACCACAGGATGGGCTAACCTATTAGCCACGCCAACACCTCTTGTGTGTTTTAGGTCACTCTCTGCATTGCAGCTATTTACCATCACTCAAGCCATGCCCCCCGTTGGCCACGAACAGCTATTACACTAAGGGATCGGGGAAGCCCCAAAGTATTGAGTCAAGCCCCAGAAACAACAAATCGTCCCCTTTCGATCTGCCCTGATTTTCATGCTTCATACATGTCATGCAGCTTGGCCTCATATCATGATCCATGTCACTGCTGTCATTTTTCAATTATTATTTTTTTTTTCTGTAAGCTTCTGTATCCAAACTGAATGGTCATCCCTGACACTGACACTCCTTACTACCTCAGAGGCCCCCCCCTCCTGCATTTGGAGACACACACGCGTATCGAGTCCCAGAATCTCCCAGGGCGTCCCCCACCCTTTCATATTCAGAGGTCATGTTTCCATTTCTACAGAAATGGTGCATCGTTCTATCCCGGCAGAATGGCCTGCCGATGTGACGGCCTCAAATAAAACGTTTGATCAGCCCATGTATCTGTTATTCTGGTGCATTATGGGACACGGTTTCACATGAATGGATTATTTCTTGCAATATTTTCCTTTTTTTTTGTGCGTGAGGCTCCAAACCCCATTGGCCTAAATATGCGCATACGATATGAATGCATAATCCTCTTTGCTCGGGTCCCTTTTGTTTTAGTGTCTGCTTGTGGGTTTTTTTCATTCCTGTTGTTTTGTACTCATGCAGGGCTGCGTGCTACTAGATTCCTTGTGCGCATCACACGGGCATAAGGGACGGGGGCCTCACCGCACTCTGGCTACACACCCAGTTATAAAATTTCATAACACTTACTTTTTGCCTTTAAAGAACAGAGCCTGTTAGCCCATGACGCACGCGCCGCGCTGCCAATGCTCCTCCTTCATCCAAGTAAACCACCATTACTGAAAGAAGCTTAGAATTTGTAGGGTGTTTTAATCTAGAAATACCATATTGCTTTTCATCATTTTTCACTTCACTGTCACTTCACCCTGTCTTGGTCACTGACGGGTGACAGCTAAATAAGTTGTGGTGATGTTGCTGCTCTTTAAATGCATCTCTGCGGTATCCTCTTTGTCTTTACCCCCCCCCCCCCCCCCCATCTGCATGGTAATGGTCTGGTCCATTCAGCTGGCCACACCCCCCAACTCCTTCAGTCTATTTCAAAAGCTTGGTCTGAATATTGTAAGATAAAAAAATACTCTGAACCCAGCCTGTTGTTCACTATAGTACTATAGAGGTTGACAAATTAAGGCTTAATGCTAATGACAGCAACACTCTATTAGGTGAGTGCTCCTCAAACTGGTCCTCTTGGACCCCCAGCAAAAAATGTGGCCTGACTGACAGGGAGTTGAGCAGGACCTAAAACGTGGCCTGTCTGGGGCTTTGGGCCACATTGAGAAATGCTGTCTTAGTGTCAGACATGGGGGCAGAGGGTGGGCTGGTGGTCACTGTTAATGGGTCTGCACGCCTGGTAGCATGGACCAGCCCCCGGCCACCCCTGTCCATTAGCCTGGGGGGGCAGGGGGTGGCAGAGCCACCAGCATCACAGCCCTGAGGTACCAGCCTTCACCCTCCCGGGCCTGTGGGTCTGCTTTGATGTTCGCTGAGGCGGATGCATGATTCAAGATTCAAGAGATTTATTTGCCATTTGTAGACGCACAGACAGTACGGGACATAGGGATTTTTCTGCAAAGTTCTTGAATAGTCAGGACAGAAATAGTAAAGTCAGGATAGCTAGTAAGGGCAGAAGATAAGTAAATTAACAGGACATCGTAGAATACAATGAAAATAAATAAAAGATAAAAACACAAGAACAACATGAGACCTCATGGAAAATGCGCCCTGAAGTGGCGACCTGTGAAAGATGTACAAACGCTCCACCATGCGGACCTGCTTTTAAGAGTTGTCCCTCTGTGGCGATATTGACCAGTGATTGGTCAGACAAACCTTCAGACCCAATTGTGGGTGGGACTAACGTGCTGTCAATCAGTGACTTCAGTGATAAAATAATTCCTCCCTCCAAGGGTTTTCCCATAAAAACACAGCGACAGCCCCTGGATTACAGACATCATAACTCAGTTTCTGAGCTGTAGTCTATTCGAAACTCAATGTGGTATTCATGCGAAATTTAAATATCGGAATATATCAGCCAGGACAGACTTAAATATCGAGGACAACAGTCTGTCCTACAGATATTCCATCCGTAGCAGAACTCCCTATGGCCCAGTTGAAGCCTACTGTCGAGTCAGGAAGATTTGCAGTATCAGGTTTGGTTTGTAAAGGGCAGGGAAGTGAATTAGTGTTTACGAGTATGCAAAAATGAAAGTATTCCAATGTACCTGAACTCACACTTGTGTAAATGGCAAATAATCATTTTATTTTTTGTTAAAAAAAGTAACTGTTCTTAATGGCCTGTCTCGCTTTCATATCGCTCAGTGGAAAAAGCATGGAGCCTATTTGAAATTCAGATATGGCATCTGGCTGACTTTTGAAAAGCACATCTCGTTCAGTCCAGCTCAGTCGTGTTGCAAACGAACCTCCATTAGATCACATCCCATCCCCTGTATGGTGGTTTTGGCTGAACCCATGTGAAACATGCTGAGCTGAATATAACCTAGAGAGGTGAATGTCATGTCATCACACCTGGTCATGTGACTGCACACATCCAATCAGGAATGGTAGCATATCGAGAGCTGCTTTAATTAACCGTGCACTTGCTGTGTGCTTTGGATGTTGTTGAATGAAACGTGTCTGTCATAGTCGGTCTAAGCTGTTTGGTGTCAGCAAGTGACTCCGTACCATTAAATGATGCTGGCATTTGCCGGTGGGGGTTGGCAGCACTGCGGTGATGATATTTTCCATGCATTTCATTAATTTTTTCGCTCTTATCGAAAAATCCAGCCTTCACACGTCTGCGGGTCCTTGAGCAAGGCCCTTAACCCCCAGCTCCCTGGGCGCCGCTACAGGTGGCAGCCCTTCGCGGACAACTTACTCTGCGAAGAGCAAGTTGAGGGAGGCGTAAGGACAATTTCCCTACGGGGATTAATAAAGTATCAATAATAATAATAATAATAATAATAATAATAATAATAATAAATCAAAACACATCAGTCCTTGAATGAGGGTTGTGGGATGAGATGCCAGATCCTTGTACCAGCACACTCTTGTGCTCCGTTGACTAATCCTTGTGGGCGGTGATTCCGTGGTGCTGGTTCCCAGTCCGCTAAGGAATAAGCTTCCTGCTGCTTAGGGTGAGTTATAACACAAGCCTCACCGAGGACGGCGTGATGTCTCTGCGTGATCAGTGTTAATCGCTGAATCCCTGACTCTGGAGGATTGTCTCTACAGATGGTTAAACATGGTCAGCTGTGGCTCTTTGGTCCTGCTCTCTTGGTTGAAACACAGGTAATTAAGGTTGTGATTTGGATTCTTGGCAAACTGGGAGTGAGAGTGAGGTCTGTTTAAACATGCTTTCCCCAATACAGAAGAAAATGGAGGAGTTAGTGACAGGTGTTTCCGTATCTGATACGTTATTTAAAGCGAGGTGTGCAGGCGGCTGGCCAGACTGGATCAGTGCAGGAGGTCCCGTCAAGCAATGGTTAGACGCCTCGCCACCTTTTCCTCCCCTTGTCGTTCAAACCAAGGAAAATGAGCTTTTCTACCACCCTGAAAATCGACTCGGAGGGGCTACTGGAAAGCAGGTTTAATTTGTCGACACTGTAGCGTTACCACATATTTTATATTCACACAAAATAAAAAATAAATTCTGCAGTTTAATGAGGTGTTACTTAATGTGACCCACTTCTTGAGAGCGTTCGACCAAAGACTTGATACCTTTTTTTTTGCACCCAGCTGTAATTCACAGCTTATTACGCCTATTAAGAATGCTAGCGAGTTTTGTAAACAGATTTAGAGCATTTTTGTTTGTTTGTAATGAGGGGTATTTTAGATCGCTAGCACTGGTGCACAGATATGCAGGTGTCTGTTGGATCTGGGAAATGGGTCCAAGCCATCAAAACAACATGCTCAGAACGCTGCCCTCCCCAGCAGTGACGATTTGGCTTAATGACAAATGAATGAAGATTCAGCTTAATAGGAGCCTTTAGGTATCCCTGCACTTGCAAGAACCTGGCGCTGCATCGCCTGTAGTTCCTTCTGGGTTGAGTTCTTTGGAAATGAGGCATACATTCCACACATGGTCCTGGTCCAGTTTCATTTAATAAACTACAAGGAACGCTTGCAGTTTTTTGAATATTTGTTGTTTCAATAAATATTCAACATTGTTTACTTATTGTTTTTTGTCTTGAAGTTCAAATATAAATTGTATCAAAAAAAGTCCAGTGAGCCTTTTGCTGTTAGCAAAATCCTTGTGAGACCAGAACATAAAGAGGACTCCAAGACCAGTGTTTGAGCATTCCATTTTGACGGTGCAAAATCATGATGGAGACATGGAGTCAATACAGCATATGCTTCGTTACCCACATCAACCAGTCCCATCTTTCCTCCCCCAATTGGGCCTCAGCCTTACCCCTCCCCCTTTCCTGTTGTTTAATTGGACTGTCAAATAGTTTTTCCACTCCTCTACCCCTATAAATCGTTAAGCAGTCTTTAAATTTGTTCCACGGAGATATTTTCTCGCCGTCACGGTTATTGATGGCAGAAGGAGCTGAGGCAGGTGTGGGAGCAGCCCTGTTAGCTGCCGGTGAAGACGGTGGGGGAGATGGACGACGCTGATCTGGTGAAGTCTCGAAAAGTGGGTGAAAATGTTAGGCTGGCCAGACCTGTATCTATATAAACATGCAAAATATTCAAAATATGCATTTTCTTTCTAATGCTCATTTGTGTTGTATTAATTATGCAATATGTTTGTCATCGTACATTTGCAGTGAAACTCTATAAATAGAATGTGCCCCATGTGAGGCGTGAACTCAAAACGTCAGCACTGGTCTGCATCATACAACTCTATAAGTACCGTGTTAACCTATTGTACCACTGGAGCTGAGACCTTCAGCTTGTCTGATTATGGTCATAATGTTTTTTTTCTTGCTCTGGTGCTTCAGGGTTATAGCAGGAGGGACATACATGTGTGTAGCACAGTCGCTAATCTCCCTTGCTGCTAACAGAGCCCCCTGTTCCATGTGCCCCCCAGGTACATCTACCTCCCTCTGGGAGGATCTCGGAAGGGCCGTCTCCGCACAGCGCTGTCCACCTCCCTGGCCTTCGTCTTCGTCTGCTTCTGGCATGGCGGCCACGACTACTTGCGGAATTGGGCCCTGATGAACTGGGCCAGCGTGACGGTGGAGGCCGCGGCGCAAACTCTCCTCTCCTCGTCCTACGCGTCCGTGGTGATTGTGCGTGAGCGCGCGTGGCGCCAAACCTCTCCCTACTGCTTCTGTGTAACCATATATAGTATAAGATGCCCTTTATTCATTTTGCCAACTCTGTCAGTCACACAAAAATTCATAATATTATAGTACAAAACACATTTATAACACATAGTAGGTTATTATTATTATTACTACTGTACGAGTTGTTATTGTGTCATTAATTTTGTTTCTGTTATATGCTGCCTCCTTGCTGGACCAGGAGACGTAAATATATCACTGAATGTGTTATACATGCACATAAGTGTGAAATATGGAAATATTTGATGATCATAAACATGCTGAAGCTTTGCAAATGACTTGATCCATGTTTAATTTTGTCACGGGCAATTCTAGGATTTTTTAAGGTGGAATGCAAAAGAGAGGCTATAATTTATGCAGATGGCCAGCATGGCGTATGCAGATGGACGGCCTTATGATTAGCCGTTTGTATGTTTTTAGTAGGTGGGTGACAGGAGAGAAAGCTCTCTGGGGGCCAATCAGCTTTTAGCTGGGCTCTCTGTCACTGTGCTCCCGCGCCTGTGTCACAGCACCTCGGCTTTGGGGGGCTGTCTGGTGTTCGTGTAGCCATGCTACCAGTGAAAAGGAGATGGTTCTGCTCCCGTCCATCAGGCCTGTGTGTCTCTGTGACACGGTGATGGATGATTTGCTGGAATCTTCCTCCCAGCTCGTTGTCCCTGTCTCGGAATGGCCATTTAAAAATGCACCCTGCTAAGCGAACTCATAAGGGATGATTTTTAACTTGATCGCATTTCAGGAAATTGAAGCAGACTGATTTATTTCTTTATACCTGCAATCTGTGGCAAACAATGGGATTTACTCAGATTTGCTCAGTTTTAAGATTGATTTGAAATTGAAATTGGATATGATTTAGTCCAATTAGGGTGAAACTGATTGAAACTGGAATTGTGAATTCATTTTAGCATGTAGCTCTATTACCACTGAGGTCCCCTTGACGGGGTATTCTTGGGGTCCTAACTATGTCAGTTATGTCAGGAGCCCCTGCAGCTCCTGTGAAGAACCTCCTTACCTCTTTAGATGGTTAACTATGGGTCTCTGTGGCCACAGCAGCACTGCCTGTCCCCGCCCATGAGGAGACGAGCTCAGGCATTCCTTTCGGCCTTCTCCACCGCCATGCTCATCCTGTCCAACCTAGTCTTCCTGGGAGGGAACCACGTCGGCAGGATCTTCTGGAAGCGCGTCTTCATTCACGGTGAGCGGTCTGGCATGCACAGTCTCGTTTCCCAAGATGCACTTGGTTTTCTTTGTCTTGAGCACAATATCTGTCAGTTTCTATTGAGGACATGTACTTTAATATTGTGGAAACAAACACTTTATTGCAAATGTTCATTTTTAATTGTGTCTTCCCCCCCAAGCATCATACTTCTAACCGTAAGGTGTAACTCTTACTATCTGGCTAATATTTAAGCTGTATTCTTAATTGCATGGATCGTTGAGGCATCCTGTGATTTTCATTGTCATTGTATATATTTGTTATCACATTTATTTGTCGTGACTTCGGGAAAAAGAATTACCAGGCGTTTACTAGGTTTGGCATCCATCTCCCTGGTCATATGTGAATCCGAAGAATGTAATACGTTGCAGCCTAATGGATCTGTCATTTTCTATGAATGATGTGATGCCATCGATCAGAGATGTAATGGACTGGAGCATTGTGGGTTATTGCTATGGCGTCAGGCTGGGCGCCGTCTGGCTATATTGTGAAAAAAATGGAATCTATAACTTATAAATAATCCCCTTCGGTCTAAGTGACACCCCAGAGCCGTTCCACACATAGGACTTAAGTAGTCCTTAAAGGTTTGAGAAGGGGGTGACGTGAGCAGCCTGGCAGTGCTGTGATTCCTCAGCCTCCGTGGGCCCAGGTGTGGTGAGGGTCTCTGTGGTGAGCAGTAGCTATGTTGAGAGTGATTGCCGAGGGTCTGAGTTACTTTATAGACTTGAGTCACGCTGTCAGTTTAATGGTCTCTATTCCTCCCCCCCAACGCTCCACGGTGAGGCCCGCTGGTCTGTATGCAGTGGCCCCAACATTTCGCGACACTGTAAATACCCACAGCTAAATATAACTGAACCTCCTCGTACCCCAGGCAACAGAGCGAAGGTGCCATGCGATGTTATGCAACCGCTCATTTTCCCGGCGCACTTGTAGGTGTGTGACTTGTGAATATGCATCTCTTAATTTTCCCCTCTGCAATGAAGGATTCTTGACTTGTGTACATACCTAGTGCGGCAGCCCGACGGCGTCTTTTTGTACTTCCGTGGCGACCTTGCATAACATTAGGAAGAAGAAAAAACGCGACGATGGCGAGGAGGCCATGTTGATGGTAATTATGCCACTTGCCTTCCAAAAACATGCCTTTGTTTTCTGTGAGGTTTCGGTTAAGTTCCATGAAACTGACCCTTTGGTCAAAAGGGGTTCCCACTGCGCGCCTTGGCACACGAAAGCGTGGAGCAATTTCCCGCAGTTTTTGGACTGAATGACCCCCTCTGTGCCGTCGCCTGTTAACCCTAGGAATGTTGCATCCCCCCCAACATCTTCACCTTGATGCAATCCAATTGGCCGGCTTTGTGTGGAGGAGGTAGGATGTGTTATATATAAATTACATAAAGGCAGGTGGGGGTTTGGGGGTAATGTGGGAATCTCTCGTTACATTTCGCTCTCCTGCTCTTTTGTAAAAACTGGCCAATCCGATTCAAGGTCAGCAAGGCTGACTTCTTGTATCTAGATAAAATAAGATTTCTTCTTCTAAGGCCGGGTCTTTGTTTTTCATTCCTCCCTCTTCCCTGTAAGGTTCCCCTATAATTGTTCCCGAGACACCGGATAAATGGCTGATTGCGGCCTCAAGATTCTGTCTTGCTTGTGTGTGTGTGTGTGGGTGTGTGTGGGTGTGTCTCAAAGGAGAGCAAGACAGCACGTGCAAAAACGACAGAATTCTGATGTACCTGTGTGCCGTCACTGCGGAATATTCTGCCTTCCATTTTGCATATCCAGCGCCGTGTCCAGCGTCGGCCATGTCAGTGCTCACTGGAGGATATGTAATGGTTAGCAGTGCGCTTGGTCTGGTAGCGCTGTGCCTTGCTGGGATACTGAGCAGGCGGACCAGCACCTGCAGCCGTCTGGCAAAACATCGCAGATGCGGGGTGCGGAGGCCTGCGCAGGTGGTGGGCGGCGCCCACTGCTGGGCAGTTTGAGGCAATCCGAGGATTGTGGCTGGGGTGCCTTTATGCGGCTGTGTCCCCGCCGTGCGTGTGTCCTACCAAAAGGTGACTTCTGTGGCTCTGCTCCAGCTCTGTAGAGCAAAACGCTAACCTCTGCTCTTTGTGTTCCCTTATTTTTGTATGTTTGCCCATCTATGCTAACATTTCCATAGAGCAGACATATGGTCAACCAAACACAGGACTGAGCATTAAATACGAGATGTACCGGAGTTTATCTGCTTTGTATTCAAAATGAACGCATCAGGGATACATTTGCTTCAGTGTCCTCATTTGGCATTTTATAATAAAAGCATTAAAACGCGGACGATCGACGCCCCTCTGAGACTTCCTGCTCGGCCGTCCCCCCCACTGGCCCATAGTGCCCCTGTGACGCAGCCGGAGCAGATATGCTTGGTACCGAGGCAGGAAACAGATGCCAATGTGAAGCTGAGCAGGCCGTCCTGGCACTCATGCTTCAGGCGAAAAGTGCTCACGTGGGATTTTCTCTTCTCCTTTGGTCATATTCTCCCCCCTTAATGTTATTGTCAGTGGTGGTGGTGGGGGGGGGGGTTTGGAAACGGTCACTTTGCACCCATTGCCTTTGACATTGATGAGGCTGGAGAGCATTCCCCAGGGGAGCATCTGTCTCATCAGTTATTATCATTTTTAAAAGGTGTTTTCCGGGCATCTGGCAGCACTCACACGGGCAAGCTGCCTCTCGTGAGCTGCCTCGGCCTGTGGGCAGCTGGCTTCCTTCAGAGTTTTTCAGGGAATGCATCGGCCCTCCATGGATCAGGTTCCCTGCACCTCCTACAAGACAAATGGTTAGTTACTATCCACTTTGTCCTGATAGGATTGGATGTGACCCCTCCACTCCTGTTCTTCTTTAATGCTACGGGTTGCAATCTGTATGAAGGCTGAGTGAGACGTCCCCATGTGGGTGACAGATAAGTACTGTACATGTCACGGTTTCAGTGGGTCGTGTCGCTGGATGGTTCACATCTACATCTGTCAGAGCTCAGTCTACTCAGGCGGACGGAAGCTGCGCCTGTTTACATCGTTCCTCAGGCCGCGATGGATGATGAAGACTGTATGCCACGTCACGCCATTTTCTTTTATAGATATGAATTAACTTTTTGTTTTTCAAGCGATGAATTATTAATTCCAGTGCTCTATTCAAGGCGGTAAGAGCGCTTTCTTGGCCTCGGCGTGGAATGAGGTTTCATTTGCTGTATTTCCTTCCTGACATCATTAATGGAAACAAAACCACGACTAAAAAAAGGCAAATTACTTCAATGCTGTGAAAAAATGCTTATTGAACAGAGATTGATATGAAATGGAACTTTTATTACTTTTTTATTATTGTTTTGTAACCGCTTGTGTAATCTGTCATTTAGAAGAAACTTATAAATAACTACATTTTTAATTATTTACTCGAAGCAGACCGTTGCACATGGCGTTATTTCCAGCTCCTTCAGGCCTTTGGTAAAAAGCACGTTTGTTATATTTTAGGATATTTATATTTTTATAAACGTTGTCGTGATTTTTGAATTCTCCCCACATAATGGCATAAGGTAGTGTTTCAGTGTTACTGATGTCATTCCCATGAGTCCGTGCGCAGACAGGTCAGCATGGTGGGTGGATGGGCAGGCCGTGTGGAAAGGGTGGGCCGTGTGGGATGGGCGGGCGGTGTGGGATGGGTAGGCCGTCTGGAAAGGGCGGGCCATGTGGGATGGGTAGGCCGTCTGGGATGGGCCTGCCGTCTGGGATGGGTAGGCCATCTGGGATGGGCGGCCCGTATGGGAGGGGCGGGCCGTGTGGAATGGGCAAACCGTGTGGAAAGGGTGGGTCATGTGGGATGGGCAGCCCATTTCTACTAGAATGGGATCGTGCTGTTCAAGGGTGTGGCCACAGTGGCACAGGTCCCAGCAAAAAGCTGATTGGCCCCTCCAGTGTCCCCTCCCCTGTCACTCACCAATTCAAAACATATCATTGGGTAATAATAAGGTTGGTTCCTGTGTATCTTTTATCGGCTGTCTTATGTGTGTTTGTGTGAATTAAATCTTTGGACATGTAGATCTTAATTTTACCAGTTTGCCATTTTGATATCTCTCTCTCTGATATGACATGTCGCATTTACTTGGAAAGATAATTCTGACTGGTCAGCGGTCACTCCCTTGAACGCAGTGTGAATACAACTGGATTTTTAACACCCTGGCGGAGTTTCAGCATGGATTTATGTAAGGTCTTTTATGGTAGAGATTTTCTGAGAGATCCATTTCTGGTGTCCTGTATCAGCATTGTTGGGATTCCCCCCAAATTAACATTTCCTGTGTGTTTAATCACTCTTCCTTCTATGAACATGATTCATTCAGTAAATTTTATTTTAATGGTCAATCTTAAACACACCTGCTTAGGGCCGGAGGCTTGGAGATAGAGGCGTAGGTAAACAGTGCCAAAAGAGCTAATGCACTTTCCTCTTCGCCTCTTCCATCATCGTCATCTTTGCGGGGTCGGCTGTACCTACGCCTTCATTCTTATGGCAGTTTAATTTTGGCAAGTTGTATGGATTTTCTGTTGAGTACATATATACAGATGTGGAGACGTGTATATAGTTGGAGCATGTGAATGAGTTTAATAACGACACTCTCTGTTAGTCTTGTTGCACGTGAATATGGAGCCTTCTCCTTATCAACGTCCTTCAGTAGATGTAATTCTGCGGCAGTAATAATCTTGACGATTTTGCATAAACTGCTAAAGTTCTGATAGCCAGTGGTAGAGGCTTGATTGCCGGTCGCACCCTTTATCTATGCAGTATTTCAGAATCAGAATTGTTTATCAGCAAGTGGTTTTTTATACCGGGAAGTTACTTTGGGGTGTCATGCGAAACAAGCAGAGCAATCAATATAATAAATCATATATAAATAAAATAATGTGCTTTAGTGCAGATAATGTACGTACTGCATAGCAATGGAGCAGCAGGTTTGTAAAACATTTTAGATCTGCATTTATGAAGTATGAGTTTTACACACTTGTAGGAAGTTCATTTAAAAGAATATGAATCATGTTATGGGAGAATATACGTTTTAAGCCACGCAGTTCTTTAAAATCCCACCTCTTGATCCTATAGAATTATGGATCGCGTATGTTAATGTCATAATTGTTCAGTAGCTTTTGTCTGCTCAGGAAGAAACTGGTATTTTCAGTGCTGGCTATGTTAACGGAATTTCCCTGCTAAGAGCCCCGCTAATTTACAATTCCCCCCTCCCCACATGGCCTCCACCATCTTAAACTCAAGCTTTGATCCCATTTCCGTCCACCTGCCTGTGTTTTTTCTCAGGTTGGATTGGGCCGGACGGTGCCGCCGAATACAGGGGGCGACGACTAACGTGACTCGCAGAAAAGGAGTCTTTACTGTATATGTGGAGAGAGAGAGCAATCAGGCTGCCTCGCTGTCTGCCTACCAGGAAGGAGCTATAGTTTCTCCAGTTACTGTACATCTAGCCGCAGAAAACGTGATTATGAGCAAATATCAATAGACCCCATTCACCATGCATTTGCTTGTACTTTGGACACAGTGAGGTGGCCGTTCTTTAAGGACGCACTGAGTCAGCCAGCAGCTGTACTGTTCTAGTTGATCATCACTTTGTGACTGCTCGGATTTCTCTACTGATTGTTGTTTTGCATTACGTCCACCCCATAAATACTCATTATAGAAATGACCATTTGGCAAATTGGCCTCAAAGAAAGCAGTGTTTGAGTAATAAGCATAAAGCTAGAGTTGGCTTTAGGGCAAACAGAAGTTGATCTGGGGACTCTGTACAGTATCACGCACTCTGTGGTGGTAACATCTACTGTGGCTTGCTGTGTAATTACGCCCCGTCGATTGTGAAACATCAAGACAGACTCTGCTGTAGACTGATTATTTTGGACAGTTTTGTCTGTGGGACTCTGGCAGGAAGAATCCATTTCGTGTGTCTGACAAGATACATTTTGCTCAAAGTTGTTGGAAAGGCAAAAGAATAGTTTTATTGAAAATGCTTTTTTAATCCCTATTGCTGTCTACCTACTGAACTGCTTGATTGTTTCAGTGTCCACTGTAATGTTTGTGCTGGTTCACGTGGTGGTGTGCATGTGTCCACTAACTGCTTTCTACCCGCCACACACCCACTACCTGCCTGCTACATGCTACGTGCCCCCTACCTGCCTGCCACCTGGCCACAACCATGCACTCACTACCTGCCTGTCACATGCCCACTATGTGCCCAATACCTGCTTGCTACCTGCCTGCCACCCACTACCTGCCTGCCATGTGCCCGCTACCCACCACATGACCACTACCTGTCTGCTACCTGCCTGCCACCCTCCATGTACCCACTACCTGTCTGCTACATGGCTACCACGTGCCCGCTACCTACCTACCACCTGCTTGCTACCTGCCCATTACCTGCCATGTGCCTACTACCTGCCTGCCACCCGCCACACACTACCTGTCAGATACCTGCCCGCCACACACTTGCTACCTGCCCACTACCCTCCACCCACTCACTACCTGCCTGCTACCTGCCCGCCGCATGCCTACTATCTGCCCACTACTCACTCACTATCTGCTTGTTACCTCCCCGGCACACACCCGCTACCTGCCAACTGCCCCCTACTCACTGCTCACCTCATGCCCAATACACACCCGCTACAAGCCCACCCCACCTCCCATTACTCACACCCTATACACCCTCTACTCGCTGTTTTCTCCCCACGCTCCTTCTCCCTCTCCAGCTCTCACTGCCTCCTGTGACTCGTCTCCCAGCCAGATGGTCACGGCACCCGCTAAATTCTGGGCCTGCCTGCCTGCTCCTCCATTGCGGCCCCCGCCAACATGTTTGGAATAGTCCCTGGCAGCTGCGCTGTGACACAGGATTGACAGCTCAGCATTTTTATCAAAATTATTTGTTTGTGGTTTTTCCCCCATCCTTAAGCTCAAGTGTTGCTCGAGTCCTCAGAATCACATTCACGTGTTCCATTACCAAAGATGCAGCAAAAGGTTTTTATAATTGTCTAAATATGACTCTTCTGAAGGATTACATGACTGAGTACTGAGCTGAAACAGAGCATGCTTCTCACTGAAGCACCCATATTGTATAAAGTAGAGAGTCATTCACATTCTCACAGGATTCATGTGTGTAATTTGTCTAATGGTTTTCTAGTTTGAAGCTGAATGTCAGTGTTTGAAGGGTAGACCCGTATCACATTCTTGTCTTCACAGATAGGCATCCCTTCGAATAAAATAGGAAGAAGCAAAAACATTGGCAGAAGCACATTTTGTTTCACTGATTTTTACGCCTGTTCCCTGCGCTGCAGTGCCGCTCAGCCACCGCGGTTTCCATTGGTCAGCATCATCCAATCAGGAGACTCAGGGATGGTGCCTCAAAAGAAGGCGGCAGAAATGGCGTGAGGTGACGTCAGGACCTGTTCTCTGGGCTCCATTGCCATGGGAATTCCAGGGAAACATGCAGGTTGGACTCGGGGGGACATGCTGCCGTTTGAAGGCCACTGGTTGTAGGGCGGGTGGCTGTGAGTGACTTTGCGGGTTAAGTGTCGACATTAATGGGCAGGCTGGTGTCCAGAGCTTGGCAGTCCCCACCGTCTGTCGGATTAACTGTGCCATCGGCCCTCAATAGAAACCTGGCCTCCAGTGTGAAATTGACAGCAGTGTCTAGTCAGACGTGTCTGAGGAGTATGGTGACAGTCTCAGTGTAATCCCACATCAGTACTGAGGACCAAAGGCAATTTGGCAGCCAAACAGCGCCCCCTACCTACAGGGAAGAGAGGAATGTCCGCCAGACATTGTTCCGAGACCATGATCAAGCGGATAGGGTAGAACTGGCCAGACAGAAGGCCAATGATCTGTGTGGCAGGGGGCTGGAATGTTCTAGAAAGACTGAAGAGTAGCCAAGGACTTAAAGAAGCCAGAGGTTTTCATATAAACAGATAATAGTCCGACCACTACATTCATGTGATTACATTTTGCTTTCAGCCATTTTGTTAACCTGCCTTTCATGCACGTGGACACACATGAGCACCTGCCTTCAGCTACTGACACACTGGCTCCTGGTTTGCCATTTATCAGCACAGTAACTTTACGACGCTCTGCAGCTTAGCGTGCAGGTGTGTGTCCTTTATGACGGACGATGAGAATTAAGGAGTGTTTCAAAGCCACGTGTTTTTTACCACATCACTGAATATCTCTGGTTGTTGATGTGAGCAGGGGGTTGTCTCTGAGTATAACAGTTATGATTTGGGGGTGGTGAGGGTGCGGGGGGGGGGGGGCAGTCAAGACACGGGTGCGACGACGCATGTGGATCTCCTCATTTGTGTATTAACTGCCATCCAGGGGTCTTTTTTTATGGGTTAAAAATTTAACATTTTATTAACCTAACCGACCA
>JAODLD010000069.1:4094618-4115452 GCA_026781065.1 Mormyrops boulengeri | reverse complement strand
CAGTTATGACTTGGCGATGGAGGGGGTGTGGAGGGGGGGGGGCAGTCTAGACACGGGTGCGAGGAGGCTGGTGGATCTCGTCTTTTGTGTCTTCACTGCCTTCCAGGGGTCTTTTGTTATGGGTGATCTATTTCACATTTGATTAACCTACGCGACCCATGAGGGCCGGTTGATTTTAATCAACTGCAACAAGATAATTAGATTTTTTTCCAGACTGGCATGTCCAGTCCGGCTGATTTGGGTGGCGATCTCATATTGGCTCATCATTGTGTCCTGCTGTGTTTGTCACCCAGAGGGAGCAGGTGAATGGGACCGGTGATGATTTCATGTTGTGCATCTTTGCCAGGTAAACAGTTCTCTGACAAGAATCCATCTGCTTGGCTTGGCTAGCTGGAAGCGAGGCTGTGGGGGGGAGGGCCTCTGGCCACCACTACCATTTGGGGGGTGGCTTCCGGCTGTTCCCATCTTCTTTTTTTGGAAGAAAATTGGGATTCAGAAGTGTTACCTAGGCAGCTGACTGTGAATTGTGAGGATCATATTGGTGCTTGTGTTTTCCTCATTTGAAGGCATAAGTTTGAAGGATGGGAGTATAGATTCAGCCTCGACACCCGAAGCAGAGCTGTTCTCTTTTTAAAGAATCAGTTAGGTTTATTGGCCAAGTATGTTCTCACACACGGAATTTGTCTCCAGCTGTCAGTGGCTCTCATACAAACAGAGCTAAGCAGGAGTGATTTTAGGATTTTTTTTTTAAGCTGGGGGTGTAAGGGGGGAATAATTCATGCAGACAGGTCATCTTTAAGTTTAGCCAATGATATGTTTTGATTGGGTAAATGACCAGGAATGGGGCACTCTGGGGACCAATCAGCTATCACCTGGGGCCAGTGCCCATGTGGTCCCACCCCTGCAGTTAAGACAAGGTCAAACGCAGTCAGGTTGATATATAATGTGTATGTGTTGTCGTTAAATGTTCAAAAAGTGCAAGAGTGCCACGCAAGAGTACGTGAATAAATGTAATGGTCTGATGAGTCAGCAGTCAAGGGACGTGGAGTGAGACAGACTCTGTTGCAGTACATCATCTTCGCCGTCCGCTGGCTTGTTAATGTCTTATGGCAGTGCTTTAACGGTGCCTCTGCGTTAGTCTGGAGGAGCAGTGGAGGAAAGGCCTCATTAACTGACTGTTCAGAGAACTCTGATTCCTTCATTGTAGACTGTGAGTAAGGAACGTCATGGCCAGCACTGGCCTTTCGCCTGACAGATACGCCAGATTGGAGCAGCCCACACGCGGCTATAACGCTAAAACCGGGGAGAGTAATACACTGTCGGCCCCAAGAGCTCAGGTCTCTTTTCTAGAAGGACGACATTCAGTGAAAGTAGCGACTCGCTTTTGTTATGCCCCTGCTTTACACTCTGCATGGGTGTGTGTGTGTCGCGGGCTGGGATTCTGGGGAGAGGGCTTCAGGCCTATAAGCCTCTGTCCGTAGATGATCAGGCAGCACTAAGCAGCTGTTTCCATACGTAGTTTGTCCTTATTTTCTTAAATGTAGGCAGTAAACTATGGAAATGATTTTCCACCTAGATTTTTCTTGATTGATAGACATCACATGGTGAACGTGTGCATGCACGTGTGTGTGTAATGTGAAGGTTACAGGCGGAAATAGGATAACTCAAATACTGTTTGTCGTGCCTTTGTTTTTGATGTATATTTAGTAATAATTTAAAGAGGGTACTTTTTTTTTTAGAGTATGATTTGGTTGTGGGTTTAAAGGTTTGAGTGTGGACCTTGTGTGCTGGGGTACTTTGTGGTTTTGAGCAGCAGGTGTAGAGGTGGGGTTACAAACAGCCCATGTAGCGGGGGCTCACCCCATGGGCGGCAAGCGCTCTTACACCAAGGAAGATGAAAAGACCACAGTGAAGCATGTGCTGCTTAATGAAAGCTGCACTATCAGTGCGACACATGAAAGGGAGAAAGTCCAGCAGAATCACTAGTCCTGGGGGTTAGGAACAGACACCACTGAAAGGGGAGCGTGATCTCCCCCTGGCTCAGACAAGGGCTCACGGGTGTTAATGATCTGCTTGTCGGTCTGAAGCCTTTTGCCTTTTCCTGCTGTCATGGACACCACTCAGCGACTTGGAGGTGGTGTCAGCTGATTCGCTAGGGTTAGCCAATCCTTGAGCTGGGTACTGTGGGGGTGGCTGATCCGTCAATATGCTTTTCACTAATGATGGCCAAATGATGCTTCATGAACCATTTGTTGTATTTTCTGACCCCAATAGATGGCCGCTCTCTGTTCATAAAGGGTCTCAAAGCATGCCCCAAAGCAAACCAAGAGCACCATCTAGTGGGGTCAAAAAATACAGCAAATGGTTCATGAAGCTTCTCTTGGCCATCACTACTTTTGACCATGGTGTGACTGACTGAGCTTCTCTGAAGTGGATGAACACGTTGGTGAGCAGGTGTCTAGTTAGTTTTTGCAGGTTTATAATGGGCTAATCAGATCATGTCTCCACCTCTTTAGAGCGAGTGCACTGCCATATTTTTAAGCATTTGGTTTGTAGTTTGAGGCCTTAGGGTGTGTGGGCCCTGTGTGTAGTGGCAGGAATGGGGGGGCAACCCGCTTTTGTGGTGGTCCAGTAAAGAAGAAATGCACCACAACACAGGATGTTACACTATCAATGTTATTGTATTGTGTTACTCCTATTTTTTGTTTTGTTGTTGCTTCAGGATGCATCCATTTAAACAGGGAGTGGCATAATAATTTGGTGACTGGGCCTTGTTGGCGTGTTTTCCCGCTGGCGGACTTTCACTTCTCGAGCCCCTGCTCTTGGTTTGGGTTTTTTTTCTCCAAATACTCTTGTGGTGCTTGTGGTTAATCATAATCTCTCCCCGAACGTCCCGTCTGCTAACACATGACACAGAACGCAGCATCAAAGCATCGTGTTCCGCAGCGACGTGCTGCTGCTGGGCGGCTTGACAGCGGAACCTCCCGATAGATTATGCGCTTATATAATTAAGGATGCACAGAGTCTCCATGTTAAATAGCATTGTCTGTGTTAACTCCCCCATAGCGCGGGTCAGACAGTCTGATGCGGTGTCTCCATGGAATGCTGAGGAGTGCGGTTGCCGGGGTTACGGTTTTTTAAGGCTTCATCTGAGGACCCTTAAGGAGACTCTGTGGTTTTGGGTTCTGCAGCGAACCACAAAATATTTCATGTACCATTTACCTCCTGTCTATTATTTAGCATTTGCAACTATTAAAAATGTTAATATGATATGCGTCATATGATATCACTGCAGCCCATACTTTTGCTTAACACTGTGGTCTTTGTTCCATTAATAAATCATCATGGAAGATTAAATTGTCATTGTTTAATTTGTGAGAGGTTTCTCATTGATTGTCTTGCCCACCCACCCATTTATCCAGCCATACGATTCTTACAGTATCAGGTTCTGAACCCCTCCTGATTTATCATCTGGAGAAACAGGGACATTAATGTTTATTCCCCTTCCCCCACAGGCTGGTCCACAGTATTTCCACCAGTACTACTGTTCCTGTACTGCTACGCGCAAATCGGACTGGAATGGGACGAGAGACTCTGAGCGGACCCGCCACCCATGGGCCCTCTGGCTTCGGACTAGGAGCGCAACACTGGTGCTGCCAGCTCCGTGAATCCCCCTTCTACAGTTGGTGTTCGTGCAGCCCATCACTTACACAAAACACTGCCCACCACTGGAAATTTCAAGATGACCACAACATGCAACATGAAGATTTCCATCTGTATCAAGCCATTGATTCTGCTTAATTCCTTTGTGGCTTGTCTTCAATGGTTTGGCATGGTGACACGATTTAAAGGGGCCACGCCTCAATCGTTGGATTTGCAGCCCAGGCAATCCAGTGCATTTGTTTGGTAACACTAAAGGGGATAAGCCGCTTTAGGGAGCCAATCAGATTAGGGAGCGGGTTATAGAGAAATCCTATCTAATTGCAACTCTTCCAGCATCTATGTGACACGTCTGTCTGTAGAACGTACTGGGGCATTAGGTTTAAAACAGCTTATTGTAAGAATGCAAACCTATTACAAGTGGATTAGTGATGTAGAAATGAATTAAATTCCCGTAATAGATGTAAGAGTTCAATTTCTTTTGGGGATTTTTTTAGGTGACGTGTCAGGCTGGCTGTCAGGACATCACATGCTGCTATTTATGCTGCCTTATTAGGATGTTGCCTGATTTGGTGCAAGCTGTGGGTGTTGCAGTTAATTACGTATGCTCCCAGATTTGTTACAAGGAGTGGCAGCAGTCACCTACCTCAGTGTCTCACCGGCTCCCCCTAGGTGAATGACATGCCCTTATAATTAGGCCCGACTGTGACTCTGCAGGTATGGGGCAGTCCTGTCTAACAAACACTCACAGCACATGGGGCTTCTGCAGGGCTTTGTACATTGCTGCCTGGTCCCTGAATTCCGTGTTATGAAACTGCATCAGGATAAATAAGTAACCGGTTCTTCAGTTCCCCCCCTACAGTCCAAAAACGTGCTAAGGTAAATTGACGTTGCCAGATGGCTCCTTGGATGTGAATGGTGAGTGCGCCCTGCGATGGATTGGCGCCCCATCCTAGGTTATTCCCTGCCTTGTGCCCATACCTTCTGTGTTAGGCTCCGGATCCCCCCAAGCTTGAATTGGACAAGCAGGTATAGAAAATGGATGGACTGAATAATTCATTTTAATCATGGGGGGGGGGCTGAAAAAAAATATATACAAGCTTTCATTGTATAAAATAGTTTATTATAAATAACATTACATATCTTTACAAATAAACTCTTGTGCTTACAGTAGTTAAATTTTAATACAGGAAAAAGTGATACAATGACGTGCATAAATCATTGCTTGTGTGTATATATATATATATATATATATATAATCATATTTTCCCTTTCTGCTTAGGGTCACATTCCTCTGTCACTAGCTGGCAGCTTTCACTGCTGACCACAAAAATAGTCTGTAATGCTTTCTTTGTCATGTTCAGATACGCGTGTTTAGAAGTGCGGCAGCGACTCAGGTTAACACTGTTTTGGGTGGGGGAGGCACTCAGACGGGGGACAGGTTTGTCAGTCACACTTGGACAGCTGCTCCTACAGCCGTTACTATAGCAGCTTGACTCCCATTGCAAACTGTGGGTTATCCTAAATGCATCGACAGAACCATGGATTAAAATAGGTTTACTGCAGTGTCACCAAAGGCTTTGGATATTATCAGTACCATCTTAGGTAAACATCACTGTACATAGGCTGTTCCTTGAAGCACTATTCCCTGATCCCTTCTGACCCTGAATTTGCTTAACAAGATGCTTAAATCCATCCCAACTCTTTATTGGGAGCAGAGGGAACAGATACATTCTACCGGGTCAGGCATTATTGCTCATCGGCGGCCCAGAATACAGGCATCTTTGCTGCAACAGCCAGGTTCATATTACCTCATTCTGGTTCCGGGTGTGTAACACCTCAGCAGGCCCACCGATCCCAGTCACACCTCGTCATTTCCGGTAGCAACGGTTCGGAAAGTCCTAGTCTCACTCTGGAACGTTTTACGCCGCATTACACCATACCGCCAAAGTCGCTGCATGTGTCTTCTACAGTAAGACCCTGGTTAGCACTTGGCATCCTTTTCTCAAACTGAGCTAGGGTCAGTTGACTTTTTCATTTTGTTTTACTCCCAGTAGCAGGATATTACCATGACACCAACTAGCTGTAGCACTCCACTCATATTGTGGGCCATGTTCGACAAATTGTTCCATAATTTGTGACTCTTGTGATGCTTTTCTAGGCATTATGGGTGCATTTCGTATGAAACGCATCAAAGCACTCGGGGAGACTCCAGGATTATCGCTTGAAGCTGAAGTTTGGGGAATTACTGTTCTAACAAGCATTAACAAATGCACGCTAACATGACACGGCATTAGCATTAAGTAGGATCTGTGATGGTTTAGGCATATTCGTTTGGCGTTGAATCTCCGGCCAAAACTACTTTTTTGGGAATCGTTTCACTAAAATCTGCTGCCATTTCACTGTCTCAACCCCCTTCCCTGATTTTTCTGAAACGGCTGTCTTTATGGGTAGTAAAGTTGTCACATTAAAAAGGAAATTAGTCACGTGGCCCTGCACAAATTTGTCTGAGAACAGCAGGTGCTTTAGTCACGTCTGTTAGTGACTTGCTTACTTACTGTGAAATCTTAATTGTACACTGAGTCAGGACCAGATACAAATTGTCCATGGGCGGCATGGCAGTGCAGTGGTTAGCACTGCTGCCTCACACCTCTAAGACCTGGGTTCAAGTCTCTGCCAGGGTTCGGGGTGTGGAGTTTGTATGTTCTCCCTTACTGTGGCATTTCCTCCGGGTACGCCAGTTTTCCTCCTCATGTGTGTCCTCCGCAATGGGTTGCCACCCTAGCCTGTCCCACAACGCTGAACACAAGCAGTTCCAGAAAATGGATGGCCGAAAGGGAAGCTAAAGCAGAGACTGGACAATCAAAGCATAACTGACTTAACCATTTGTGACCCTGTAACTCCTTTCCTGATTACCCGTCCACAGATGTGCTCTCAGGAAGTGGAGGGAGCAGCTTCTGATAACCCAGCCTAGTAACTAGCATCGGTAAACAAAATGCTGTGATTGCATTTCTAAACTCCACATGGACCTAAGATTAAGAACATACAAGGCCACAGGGAACAGACACAGGTAAGCATGTTGTAATCATGCCATGCTTTGCTCTGAGGATGCTGAAGAGGTTAAGGATTTGGAAGACCCATCTGTAATGGAAATGTATCACTAACTTCACATTTTTCTCATCCTCTAAAGTCTTTATTATCCAGAGCAACTATAGACAACCAGGGTATACCCTCTTCCACATGCAGCTAAAAAGAGCTAATCATGATTAGTGCAAGAAAAGTTCTGCGTCCTTAATCGTGAATTTCTGCTTTTTGACTCTCTGACTTATTCCACTTCGTTCGACAATCTTAACGGCCGATGCGGGCCTGCAAGGCCGAAGCACAGTCGAATCGAAGCTGGGAGGGGGACAGTGAGCTTAGAATGTCAGAAAAGTCCTGAACGGCATGTCAAATACTAGCTCACCACAAAAGACCAAAATGATGTTTTCTTCAGAAACACCAGTAAGTTTTAATTATTCCAAAATCCTGTCTGATAAATAAAAATATAACTTCTTTCCCCATTCTGTAACTCTACAAAAGAGGGTCAGTTGAACCTCAGTCCTGTACCTGATATAAACACAGGTGACCAGGGACACACGTAGCAGAGCTGTGATCCAGTGAAACCTTAAGCACATTGGGGCCACAACTACTACGATGCAGTGCTGTAGTTGAGCAAAGGGTCATGGGATGGGCCCTGGGCCACTCCTGCTGCTGACAGTTTGCCACTGTACTCCATGTCGCAGAGGCTCTGGGCCTTTGGACGCCTCTAATTAGAGCTAATTCCTGGGTCTGAGTGCAGTTAGCAAGATACGCCTGCACGGCCTAGCAATGCAGGAGTTCTACGAGAAGATGTCTTCCTTGTCTGATTCAGGTGATCCTGGGTGTGAGATGTCAAATATCGGCTGGGGAGAGTCCAGTGGTCTCTTGGCCTTGAGCATCCTCACCATCTCTCCCAGCTGTGCCTCCAGGATGGACATGCGGTTACCAAGGGCTTTGATGTCCTCCTTCAGTTCATGTTTGAGCTCCAGGATGGAGGCCTGTATGGAGTGCTCGGGGATGGGGTAGAAGGTGTGCTTCACCTCTGGTTGAATGGGGCTCCGATCCTGTGGGGTCCGAGCATCTCCCACATTGTCCAGCCGTAGGTCGCTTTTGGTTATGCCGCTGTCGCAGGAGTCCGTCTTCTTCAGAGAAGTCTCCTCATGTGACTTGGTCCTTTCTGGCAAGGTTTCCATTGATTCTGCTTTGGACACTTTGTTCCAACCATCTGACTTTCCAACCGCCTCCTTGAACCTTCCCCAGCCTTTTCCTCTGGTGGGCTCCGTGGACTTGGAGTTTGGGTGGCTTCCCAGTGCGGGAGCCTGGAGTTTGGCACGGTCTGACACTCCGGAGGCGGAAGCAGCAGAGACTGAGGGCACGGGTGTGGCGGGACTTTCGGTCACCGTGACAATGCTGGTGGTGGGGGTGACATCGTGGGCGGTAGCCTGCTCTATCTGCACAACACCCTTTTCAACGTCCATCTCGTCAAAGGTGCGCTCCGCAGCAAGTCGAGCCTCCTTCTGCTGTCGAAACCTCTGGAAGAGCCGGCGTACAGGGTGGTCAGGGGGCAGGTTCAGAGGGGCCTCATTCTTCCTCCTCAGCAGCTCCTCCTCCTCACGCTTAACATCGCTGATCTTTCGGAACACAATCTGAAATGACAGCATAGGGAAGCTGTTATTGAAACGGTACCCTTGGAACTGAGACGCTTTAAAGTGAAGACCATAACTACAGAGAGGCGGAGCCAGACTTACCTAGCACATGCCAAGGCAAGACCATCAATCAAGAATGACCCCAGGGAAATATATACCTGATGTTTTCAATTCAGAATTCCAAGATCAAGACCAAGCATAAGCTGGGTCTTAGGACTAAAACAAGACCATCTGTATCAAATTCATTAAAACAGTACCAGGTCAATGGGTATGGAGGCGTATGGCTCTGCGGGTAGGATTCTGTGCCCATGATCAGAAGATCACCAGCTCATATCCCTGAGTCAACAACAGTGTTTTCACCATTAGGCCCTTGAACAAGGCCCTTAACCCCAACTGCTCCAGGGACTGGCTGACCCTACCTTCTCAAAAGAATGTCGCTCTGGATACAAGCATCTGCTAAATTAATAAATGACTCAGTATGCTCTTACTCCTCTATTTTTTGCCTCTTCCTTACCCTACTGAATGCCTAATTAAAATTATGGAAGTACTGCAACGAATAAAACATGGGCAATTTTACAACATTTCTACAAGTGTTATTGGAATCATTTATATAAATTACCATAATCAATTTGTTTTCCCTGCCCAGCCCCTATGACGGTATATCTGGTCCTTTGAACTAGAAAGAAAATTTCATGCACAATAAAAATCCCGACGCTTTCAGGCAACACTGGAGGCATCTGATCGATGGGGGAAAGTCGGCTGAAAATAGCAGAAAAAGGGCAGGCACTACAGAGAAACAGAATTCGCCTCATAATTCATTTAAACCCATCAAACTGAAAAGCACAAATAAAAGGATCCCACTGATTCCTTCACGCAGCCTTATGAAAAATTTAATCGCTGTGCTTCTGGAGGCTCGTCTCAGGGAAAGCCTTTTTCAGGAACATTGTCCCACCTGGGACCAAACACATGCCAGCATCGCATTTCACACGAGATGCATCAGCCATGGCCCTTGCTAATAAGACCTCTGCTACAATAATTCTGATTATCTTTTAACGTCCCCCTGAAGAATTACTATAGAATGTAAAAAAATACTACGAAGCAGGTTCACATAGATTCCTCGGGACAAGGCCTTGTGACCTGGAGGTTGTGATTCAAGGAGCCAGTATGGTTCCCTGAAATACCCCACGGCCCATGTGCAATGTGCCGAAAGACTCCAATGAATGCAGTTGGGGCAAAGGAGCACTCTTCCTCATCCACCCCACACCATCATTCACATACATGGTATATAAATTCAATAATTGTCACACGAGGCTTTGATTTGAATTTCATTTCATTTTGTCCTGACTTATCCCCCTCATTCCTTTTAAGCTTTTGTTCTTTACAAAACACACACTTCCCACTTCAGGGTGATAATCGTGGTCCCGATGCTAACAGCCAGCCTGCATTAGCCCTTCAAACAGAGTCCGTCTGAAAGGATCTTCAAGGCAAGGTCCGTTTGAAAGGCTGGTGTCCCATTAACGTCAAGTAACAGCCAGGGCTTCTTTCAGCGAGCAGAGTGCCCTGTTCCAAGGGTGGCAGGCGGAAGGTGAAGATGCAGGTGTTGGGCATGCAGAGGTCAATATATTCATCAAGCTGCGGAATGTGCTCCTCTGCAAACCGCTAATTCCGATGATCCCACAGTACTCTTCCCGATTCTGGAGTGCCGTGTCGGTTAGCCTCTTTCAAGAAAGACATTTGTGCAGCTCTGAGCACGTCCGCCTTTTTCTGCGTGATAAGCGGCTACCTTCTGCAGAAACGGAAAAAAAATTGACTCTAGGATCTGGAACTCGACTATGGCTCGACTGTACAAAACACCGTCATCCATCCATGCAAGAGGCTCGGATGGTAATCGAGACAAAATTTAATTTCAGTGAGGCATTATAATGCCACAGTTAAGCATGATCTAATGGGTCAGCGTCTCAGATGTTATGTAAATCCCCCCCACCCATTTTTATCCACACTCGTTTATACACACTAGAGGTACAATTACAGCAGTTATACTTATCTTGGTGGACGCGGCATTGATATTTTCACGTGGAAAAGTGGTTCTGCTGAAAGGATTGTGTAACTGCAGCAACTGGGTTTCTCAGGACTGTGACCTAGGTGGCCAGTTGATGTTTTACCACAGAGGGCCTGATGGTGACCTAGGAAAACAAGCCCACAGAATCTTTTGTTCCAAGGAACTGATCTACTGTGTAGACCCCTGGGGGGGGTCCTCCTGTCCTCTCCCGCAATGATCTGTATGACACATTCTTTTCACTTCTCGATGCCACAGACAGGCTAAAATTAAACAATCCGCTAAATACACACACACATTCTCCACATTTTCCATGACGACTGCAATAGCTGACCACGACTAGAAACACGCCGCCCTTATTGCATGTCCCAGCTGCTCGACTGGTAACCTGGAGTAAGCTTCAGAGTAACAATGTAAAAACCATTAGAGAAATTCAGCTGGTACCAGCCTGGAAGCCACACCACACAGGGCGAGAAAACAGCCACAGTAAGAGCGCACAATGGTTGGACATGCTGTTGACAAGAGCAGCCCCGGTAACACCTTTCACTCTACAGGTGATAGCAATCTCATACTCGATCAGATGGCAGCAGAGGGGGAATATTCAGTGATGAGCCGGCTCTTCTCAAAATTGGCTTTTTTTGAAAGGCGAGGCACACTGACTCACTGCGATTTCCCGCCTAAATGGGCTTCAGCGGGCGTGAAAATGTCACCGAGAATGTCCGTAGGAGGGGATGCCTTGAATCGCGGCTTTTGCTGAGGCGGTCGCCCAGGATCTCTGCTGTGACCTTCCGCCGGCACACAGCTCCACAGGCTACGAGGCGAGCGCAGGGAGGGGAATGCCACGCTTCCTATCTCCCTGTACCGGGCCATGTGCTTTGACTGCCGTAATCCTGCCCCTGATCAGCCAGCTTGTATTCTGCAGTACCATCGCTGATGTCATGTTACACTCCCAGCCCCTGATTGCACATTACTCACCAGCAGACCCATAATATGTTGTGGGTCAGCTTCACAGTTTTTCAGCTTCACAGTTTTTCAGCTTCACAGTTTTTCAGCTTCACAGTTTTTCCGTGACTAACATTCCCGGGTCACAGAATTTTACTTCTCCCCCCCCCAAACCAAAGTCAATAAACACTCCTCTCCACCACCACCACCACCACCCCACAACCACTTTAGAGAAATCAGTCACCAGCAATGCTACTTATGACTGTCTAAATCACATGGCAGAACATTCCACTGTCCATATTTCACTGCCCTTGATGCTTTTATTAGCGAGAACTGCTTACACTGGGTAAATTCTGCACACGTCCAATAACTGCATCCTGAACCATAAGTAACACTCCTGGTTCACTGCGAGGCAGAGGGCTGCCACCCTGTTAACGTTTTGCAAAATTTCGTACACACGGGTTTCCACACTCCAGACTTCTTACATGTACTGACTTGTTCTGTTGTTATTCGGGGCCGCAGCACTGGTCCTGACACCATTTCAGTGATTTCCGGACTGTCCGGGTCACTGTGCACCAACGCGTCTCTCGGTGTCTGCCTTGTACTGGCTGAACTTGCGGAGCTGCTCGCTGACTGATTCAGCCCAGCTGGCATCTCTGGCTCACTGCTGCCCAGAGGCCATGGAGACCGACAGGGTAAAGACCATGCCAGTTAACACAAGGCAATAAAAATCCCATCCTTACAGGAGTCTGCCTGGGAGGCACACGACCCACATCTAATTGAGATTTTTTTCTTCCCAGTGTTCCATTTCTTTTTTTAACAATGCCATATTGTAGATAAACAAAAATAAAATGAATGGTGTGCAGGGGCGACTCAGGTATTATTTAGTCTTGTGATCCCCTCACATCCACTCGAGCTGCGTTAGACCTTCCCATGCGTATATTAACCTTCTCACCAGAGAACGCGCCGTGCTGAAAATGAGACACCCTCCATGCTAATGAGCTGTCAGCCCCCCCCCTGCCCCTAGTCCAGTCTCTCCCTCCCGGTTTCATTAGGTCTCCACAATTCAATTACTCCCCCCTAATAAATGCTGGCACTCCCACAGGTACCAAGGTGCGTTTCGCCTCCGGTAGGCTGAACTGTCCCTCCAAGGCTTGGGTCCTCAGACAGCTAAAGGGCTCATCAGTCGCTCTCAGGATTTGCACCAAGATACCCACTAGACATCAGATCCACAGCACCTAGGTAAGTGGTCCATCTATTCTGCACGTGGAAATTCAGATGATCGGTTTGAAGGTCTGGAGCTGTAACTACATGAAGGCCAGTAAACACCAATGGGACGGTTATTTGGCTGCCTCTGACCAACTCTCTCCTCACTTCCGCCACCAGACCGTAAGCAGAGTCCACATTGGGGGGGGGGCTGCCAGAACCTTCCAGAACCTTCCAGACTAATGGAGCAGCCAATACAAGCCAATAAAAGGAGCAACACCTTGTTAACTCCCTCCTCAACAAGATAGGCCAGGCATCCTGTTTGAAATGGGAAGTTCTCTGTCTGGGGGAAAAGGGAACAAGGCACTCACCTGCATAAGCTTTTCCTTATTTTGGGCCGAACTCTAAGCCCAGGCAGCGTGAAAAAGGCCTGAACAGAGCCGGGGACACATCCGAGTGTATCCGAGCTAAACGGTGAGGATTTATTGTGAGCTGTAGCTATGGCGCAGTCAGCAGTTCAGACGCAGAACGCTGCTGGAAATTCAGGTGTTATGCGCAACCCCCTCCCCAATGAAGCACCTCATCCAGAACGTCAGAGAGCTGCTTATGGGAGCTCAGGCTGATTCTGCTGCTTAATCACCCAGCTGAGCCCGGGGGCGGGTGATAGGGGGGCTGTGTCCACCGCCGTGGTTTTTATTTAGCCAGCATACTGTCGGAAATGCACCAGCAGTCACACTAACAGGGGTGGGGAGAGCAACGGGGCTGGGGGTGGCAAAATCCATGAAAGCCTATCAGAAGACCCTTGTAGGAATGCCCTCTATGAATCACTAAGGGGAAACAAAACAGAAAAACAAATGAGTCAGTTATGAAATCCTGACCTTTGACCTTAACCTGATGTTCGCCACATATATTATAATCCTGGGCCCTCTGGACGAAGGGGAAGACCTAAAGTTCATGTTACTGACCACTTTCGCTTTCAAACTGGGGGATATACATACACACACCATACTCTATAATAATAAACTGAGTGATAGTAAGAGCAGCAGGATGTGTCACAAGTAGAACACTAAGCTTCAAGGTCCTTGCAAGCAGACACAGGCCAGCCATTGCTAACGTAACGCCATGGTTTTTTTTATTGCACTGCTCTTTTGGGCACTGCATTCCCTCCAGGGCAGGTGACCATGGTGACAGCAGATATTTCCTGTGTGCCCCCCCCCCCCCTTCATTGCCAAAGGGACAACTTCAGCTGAAAGCTGACCAGCGGATGACAACAGATACATGGTGACATCATTAAACCACACCCCCCTGTGTTCATTTCAGCATTACAGGCTGACAGCTGGCCTCCGGGGCTCAACAGGATACCTGCTTCCTTAATGGTTACCTACCCCCCTCCCCCAGCCCCGCAGAGCAGAGGGTAGTAGGGGGCAAAGTGTGCAAAAGCGCACCCAACCACGAAGTGAAACAGTGAGATGAACTCATATATTTACGGGGGGCCTGGCTGCCCTCATGGATTAGCTACATTCTGCTCATCACAGCGTGGCGTTCGCTTTCACCCTGCGGCGACAAAGAGGCCAGACGCCTGCAGTGCGGACACCACATTCCGTACTATCACAGCCCATAAAAACTGGAGCAAGTTTGTTCATCCTACCCTAACGGACTAAACATGTATTTATGAAAAGTGTTTTTCTTACAGCTGGAAAGCAGCATTTTGTCGGGTGATATTTGCTGGTTCCTGCTGCTGGTTCCCAGAGCAACGGCACAGGGGTCAATAAACCAGCTTTGATGTCATATTTGCAGCTGGGGGGGGGGGGGTATTAATCAGCAAGACCTGATAAGCAATGAAGGGCCAGAGCAGATGATACTTGTCCAGTGACAAGCGGGCCTCCTCCCCCACCCTCGTGCCAAAACAAAATTGGGAAGCAGGGTTAATTTTCTCCCAAAAATGAAGCTGTAAGTGGGGTAGGGAGGGGAGCGAGGGCAGTCATCAATCAAATTCCCCCAGCCCCCACAGGAGGCATTTCTCATAACCTCCATTCATTAAAGTCGCCAGGACCTCAAGCGAGACTGAGGGGTGGTGTCAGTGTCACGCCGCGCAAAGTCCTCGTGACGGGGATCCACACGCCGCCATCAATCCAGAACCGCGCCGGCAGGGAAACCACGACTGCGGTCACCTTACACGCCACAGCGACTCGCCGCTAATATAACACAATACCATGGTGTTTCTTTGCAAACTGCACTGAAATCAAGCTCATGATTACCAGCCATGTGTAAAATCCAACCAGTTACAGGCAAGCAAGCTGATGAGAGGCAGGAGCGTCCTGTCAAACCACAAAACAGTTTTAAAATTTAGATTTTTCAAACAGGTGAATAGACTTTTTAAAAAAAAAAAAAAAAAAAAAGCATAAGAAGGGATAAAATGAGTAAATGGGCAACAGAATGGAGAGTGATTATCTCTGCCATTAAAGCTGCATGTGATCACATGACTGCGGGAACACGAGTCGTCCACAGCGAAGCCCCCTACTTCTCACGCACAGAGTGACGTGCCAGACTGCTGGAGGAACACTGCCTCGCTTTGTTTTACCGCATTACACGGTGTATTTATGCAAACCTGCACTGCCAGGCTGCCAGTTATCAAGATTGCTTTTCCAAACTGTGTTTATTATAGAGTATTTGTTAGGGGAATCAAGCTTCACATTCATTACTGGGAGGTAATTATTTAGAGCCGTCTCCCGCGTCCGGGTGAGCATGACATAGAAATACGTACTCTGTCGGACTCGCTGAGCCGTTTCGTGGGACAGCGATGCCTCAGGCTGAAGGAGGAGACACAGCAGGGATCCGCCGACGTTTCGTAGGGACTGACTGTAGAGAACAAGCAGCTCAGAAAGTGCTGGTGAAGACGCCATTGTATGGCAGCAGCCTTCCCAATTGCTTTAGCATACTGACATCGATTTTATTTTAAACTGCTTCGTGTACCATGCACTGCACTCACACCTCCGTAACTGGAGCAACAGTGCCAATCCGTCAGGTGTTACACAACATCACTGTTTGTTTCCATTTTCATTTTATTTATTGAGCAGACCCCTTCATCCTAAAAAGCAGGATCAGACCCGGAGCAGCTCGGGGTTATGGGCCCTGTTCAGGGGTCCAATTGTGAAATCACTCTGACCACGGAACAGGAACCTACTCAACTCAGAAACCTACTCACGGAACAGGAACCTACTCTGTCCTAACCAACTCAGCCACACAGCGCCTCCATGCTGCCAAGATCAGGCACGCGGGAGAGACTCTGCCATGGATCTCCAGCGTCACGGAGTCGAGTAAAACCGTCAGCATTTGTAGATGAATTGCTTAAAATCGACACCGGGTTTGTTACGATGTGACTCAACCCTGATGAAGTTGGGAGGGCGGTTTGATCAATAGATCATTTGCTGCCTGGTGGCTAAATGAATAGTATTTGGGGTTGTTTATGTCTGCCAAGAAAATAGCTTGAAAAATGATGTAATCAGAGACTTTACAAACAACACGGAGAGAAAGACAGAGTCGTGTCTTTAAGAGCTCGTCCCCAAAACAGCGGACTGTCCACCCCAGCTTGGGTCCTGCTATTAAACACACCCAGGTAAATGGGACTGTTCGTCAATACAGGTCTGCTTTCTCAGCGCAATTTGACAGGCAATGACAGACCACCCTATTCTTGCAATTTTACTGCAATGCACTTTTTCTAACTAGCATATAACAAAGTCTGAGCACAAAGAATAATCTATTACAAGCACTGAATGACTTAAAGGTTTAAAAAGGGGGATAAATATCGATGATAAGCCCCTTGTGAATCTGTTATGCTGTACTGTCACAAAAAAAGCTCTGTCCTTAGCATCTAGCCATCTAACAGATTGGTCAATGACAACATCAAAAACACCACACAGCCTTGTGCACTCCCCATTTGACAGTAGTAATAATCATCTGTTTTTTCAGGCCAGTGTGAAAAATATGTATACAAGTTTAAATGGAGCAGTGTTACCAGTCCAATTTTACGCTTCCCCTACCATTACATAGCGCTAACCACTGTACACACCAAGACCACACCAGATGGCGATGGTTGCCAAGAGACAGAGCAATCGTAATAGTACTGCAAAATCCTGCTATCCAAAGACTACGGACACTGCGCATCTTTATTCGCTTAAGACTTTTTTTTTTTTTGATAGAATTTCCGGTTCTAATCTCTGAAAATGTGCAGCGTAATGGGACAGGGAGGGGTGATATTTTCAGCACCGATGAAACATAGTAACAGCACATTTCAAGTTAAGGACCAGTCGCCACAGGAAGCGCGCAAGTAAATCAGTTTGCCAGTAGTACGGTGGAGGTGAACTGATGTGCAGTCTGGTCAAGAGTGTAAACATGCATGCTCTGCATTTACTTTAACATGAGGGAAATGCCGCAGGAGCAGCTCTAAAGTGATACTCCCACCTCATTGGCTGTCTATGGAAGGTGTGTCCGCCAAGCCACCACTATTGGACAGTGAACAAAGCCGTCAGCCAATCCCCAGAGGAGGCGGAACCACCAAACACTCTGCCCTACCAGACATTTACCACCTTTGGTGAGTCACATTTTCTGTGGTCTTAGGAAAAAAAAAATCAGTTTGTATCCATGTTGGTATTCCCCTTGGATGTCCATAACAATTGCCACAGAAATTCAGCAGCAATTTGTCAGGACAGCTAGCCCCAAACAGGCAGGGCAGCATGATTTACGAGGTGTTACAGGGGCCTAGATGCAGTCATTCAAGCTGTTTTTATGTCTCGAATCATTTCTGTATTCAAAAGACTTTAGGCACAAACTGCTAGTCTCTCCACTATTTGTAATTATTAAAACGATTAATCCAGGGCTGTGATTTTAATACCAATTTTAATTCATTTTCAGTTTGTTCAGTGGTCACGATGAAATTCTGTCATTTCAAAAGTACACAAGCTCACTTTCCACATATGAAAGGTCATGGAAATGCCATGTTAACATTCAGAAATCAGCATCAGTAGCGGATTCATGAGTCCGATTGTGTCATTTTCCATTGTGTTCACGGTTGCTTAGTAACGATTAACCCCTTTGGCCACATGCTGAAGTCATTACCCAGATACACTGGCCTCCCCCATCTCCAGAGCGCAGGAGGAACAGGCTCTGCTGGAGTTCAACTTCATCTGGCCCACGTTGCCTTTTACCCACTATCAAGCATGTTCTCAAACTTTGCACATAATTTGTAAAACCTGCAGGACACCAGCACTGCAGGAACGCATTTCAGCCGTCATGCCAACCATCCCAATCAGGATCTTCGTCCGTCAAACGAGGCGAAACGTCAACTCCAGCTTCCCGCACCAGTAACTGCATCCTGGACATCATGCCATCCATCAGCATTTCTCCACTGGCGAACGCAGTGCCTGATGCACACGTTTAGAGGAGGAACGGGAACAGCAGGAGTGTCAGTGCTGACGCCTGACGGAGGGAGCACCTCGCCAGCACACCCAGCTGAGTCTTTACAGGCTGTATCTGCTGACGGGCCAGGATTAAGTTCCGCATGGTCACCACCGCATGCAACCTGACCCCCTACCCCCCCATCACCCCATTTCCTGGCTCTCTCTCGAGCATCAAATCTGCTGCCCTGTGAATGGATGGATTGACTGGGTGGACCTTAAGATCCTCTGCCCTTTCAGCACCGGGACCTCGATAGCCGTCGTCAGAAGCTCGGCCAAGGATATGCAGCCAAGTTGCAGTAAGACACACGTAGCGTGGAGAGCCGGGCATGCCGGTCCGCGTCCACGATGCGGTTTGGCATATGAGCAAAATGACCATCTCCCCCACTGTGGGTACAGTGATTATTACGCTGCCACCTATGAGCAAAGTACCCAATCACGTACCCAGTAAAGCAAGCAACGGGAAACGGGTTAAACATTTGGCTAATCCCTCCCGTGGTGAGCTTCAAAGCCTCTTTTCCCCCCCCGCTGCTCTGATGGATGACAAGCTAGGCAATCACAATGATCTCAAGCCCATTGCAGCCACTGCCAGAGCTGTTCCTTATACTCATTCCACTCCAGAACACAGCAGGGCTCCCCCTAGTGCTTGAAAGCCCTCAATTCAGCCACAATCTCAGTGATTCTCCCCCATTCGCCCGCCTCCTCCCCGATTAAAATGCTTTAACTAATTTCAGCTTTGATTTCTCGGCTTCCACTTTTACTCAGAGGCTGAGGCAGAGTGGCAGTTCATCTTCTTCCCTATTAAAACTGCCGGTGCCCTTACTTTATAGAGAAATTGCTTCTTACCGGTCAAAGAGGAAAAAAAATTAAAAAATCTGCCAGACACCATTAATATACAGTGTAGAGAGAAAGAGATGCATCTGTGTACAATGAAGTCTAGTTCAGGGAAAGAGAAACTTTGCGGAAGCATTTAGGGCTAAACTTCAGTGGCTAAGTAAAGCTTTAATAAGATACAGCACTGTACAAGTCTTAGGCAGTCAAAGGAAACGTTTAAAGCCATTTATCTGCTGTGTGCTGAATGTATATTTGCTCAGAACAAAACAACACAATTTAACATTATAACACATGCAAATTAAGAACAACACAATAAAAACTAACTGGCATTTCTTCTGCTCTCTAAAAAATGACTGACGTCTGGTTGGGTGGCTGGAAGAACATCGCTTTGGTGCCCAAACCTCTCCTCAGAGGCACCTCATTCATTTCATGTATTCGTTAAATTTCACCATCAGCTCGCTTGCTCGCTCAGTCACTGTATTTATTTTTCAAAGTCAATAAGGTATTGATTAGCCATACGAGTTGCACTAGTGGTCAGGGGTTTTGAAATGGCTAAGCTAACACACTTTTACAGACTTAATATCAGCTTTACACGCCCATGAAGATCTTTTAAACATCATTTTCTCTCACCGTGCAAGACTTTCGCAAAGCCGTATACAAGTTCGCTCTCGCTCGGCTAAGCGGGTCTTCACACCAAGCACAATAGCTTCTCCAAGGTGAGTCCAGAGCCCCTTACTGCCTTTGGGTTTGGGAGCAGAGAGGAAGAGCAGAAGCCAGCATGTGGTTTGAGGTTTGAGGATATGATGGTCAGATACCAAAAACAAGGATTACAGTTTCCTTTCAAAGAAGGTTCATCTTCTGCTTTTTAAAGATACAGAACCCTAGGATGAGTACACTAATACGGTGTAATGGCTATGCTATTCTGACTCTGCAGGGATAATAGTATTTACTTGATTTAGGATTCATCTACCCATTTTCCGTAATTGCTTATCCAATTCAGGGTCACGGTGAGTCTATCCCAGGAAGCCGAGGGTAAGTGACACTGGAGTGCGTATCCAGTCCATCACAGGGTACTCACACATGCACGTGCACTATGGGTAATTTTGAGAAACAAATATACCTATTGGAGGACTGGAGATAAAGGAGAAGCATGAAGAAGCCCCCAGTATCATGGAGACTGTAGGAGCTGAAGCAGCAGGTGTGAGGCCACAGAGCCCCCCCCCCCCAGTCACACCACCTCACCCGTGCCGGGTAATGACTTCTGCAGTATTTGCTTGGCAGAAGTACCTAGTAGCAGTGAGCCAAAGCCTGTCAGGCTGCCAATTTACTCCTATGTCATTTGCATTCGTTTTATTGAATGCCACGATGGTCCTTCAAATCCTACATGAGCACCAGCCAAATAAACATACAACACAAATATTAGATGGACACCACAGTACATGAGAAGGTACTGGGAGTGGAATTGGATGCCAGATGGACGAGGCCAGCGGTGCTTTACATTTAAGGAGATCCTCTCAATGCCGTGTCAAAGGGACGCGGTGCAGGCCGCCGCAGTAGATCAGAGAGCCGGGGCCGTAAATGTCCTCCGTGTAGGAGAGCAGGTCCGAAAACACCAAAGTGAAGGGAAAATTCAGTATGCGCCAGAAAATGAACCCATCTAAGTTCAATCCAGCTTTTTGTTTAGATGCAATGCAATGTAAACCATTTAAAAAATGAGCCAGTGGACGTGTTTGACAAACTTGCATGTATGCTGCAGTCCGATGCGGGAACGGCAGAGAGAGAAATGTCCCAAAGGTATCACACTGAAGCGAGCACTCTGTCTCGAGAAGACCCTCTCATCTCTCCATCCCAGGCAAGCCATCCTATAATCAAACCATCGGCTGTATGTGCTGACTCTGAAGATTACCCACATCACAGAGAAGTGGGCGGGGGGGGGGGGGGGGGTCACCCTGGTGTAAC
>JAODLD010000069.1:4057359-4082199 GCA_026781065.1 Mormyrops boulengeri | reverse complement strand
CCACCAAACTTAGTCTCTGCAGTCTCTCACTCCTTCTGGCACAGAAGACACTGGAACCCCTATGCCATAGTTTCCATTTTCAACTGGAAAACATGTGAAACCCTTGAGATTTCTTTTTTTCCCCCCCTATCTTCAACGACAGTAATAGAGTTCAGAAGAACTGCTGAATAACAAATACCAATTTTAAGGGTGGGAGGCGCATTATAACATTTGTTAAATAAGCGAGAGGCTTGGTTATCTGTATTCTGCATGAAACATCTTACTTGTTGCAAGGCGTTTTTAGCAGTGCAACAACAGCTGAGTTGATGTTGAGTAAATGCAACTACAGTTGAGTTGAGCACAAATTCATTTGTTCATGGATGTAGGAAAACAAGCCTTTGGATCATCATTACCACACACACGAAGCTGGTCACGTAGGTGCAGAGCTCACACAAAGCGTACCCAAAATGGCGACGACTTCATCATCCTGGATGACCTCTAAGGACCCGGACACCACGAAGCAAAGGCTGTCCACACTCTCGCCTGCGTGGTATATGAGATCCCCAGGGGCACAGTGGATAGTCTGGAACTCCATGGCCAGGGCGCGCAGGCAGCCGTCACTGGCCAGCCGGAAGGCTGGGTGCTCTTTGAACACCTTCCTGTTCAGGTGCACACAGATGTCCGCCCGCATGTCCTTGGGACAAATCTGCAGTACCTGCAGGGGGTGACGGAGGGAGAGGGGAACGAGAGGGGAGTGAACAGGACCTGATCACCAGCAGAGCAAATTACGACAGCGTTCCTCCCACCCGGCTGCCCATAAAACCAAAGTGGCCTATCAAACCAATACCGAGTGTCACCTAGGAGAGTGCAGTGACTCAGCGTGTGGGAACCACAGCCTTGGCTAGCTCTTACAAGAACATCAGCCTCTCCATTTCCCAGCAGATGCATGCCATCTAACACCTTTCAGAACCTCCTGTTTTGCCCCCCGCTCTGTTCTGGGGACCCCCCTCATGCAAGTCATATTCTCATTTTGGCTCCCAGCAGTTACCATGGGTACCACTACAGAACAAAATCATCAAAAACAACCTGGCATCTGAAAGCTTTCCAAGATGAAAACTTTTCAGTCAGTTATAACCGATTTTTTCCACCGTGTCCAAATACTCTCTTATGAGAGTATCAGAGAGAGAACCATGGAATATTTTCATGAAATTCCTATAATTCTACAACTGTTAGGGTTTTGACCATTTAGCACTATTGAGACCGACTGATTATGTATACATATTTACATTTTTAGAATCAATACTGCACATCCAATACGTAAAAAATGCTCAAATGGCATAGATTATAGCAGTGTTTCTCAGTGTTTTGTCACTGTTGTTCCCCAAACCTGCAACGCCTTTACCGAGGCGACCTTTTTTACAGTGGAAAACCGAACCGCGCTGTAACTAGTCTCTCTCGACGGTACGGCTCAGCTCCTGTGTATCAGTGGACAAGTGCCATTAAAGAACTTACCTTTTCAGTGTCTATGCCTCTGGACATAGACCAGGTGGAGGCGATGTAGTCCATGACTCTCTCACTCAGGCCCTTGGGCACCTGATAGAGCTTCAGAAAGTCCCTCACGCTATTGAGCATCTCGTGGTACCTGTTGGTGTTGGCGTACATCTGCTGAAAGATGGTGGTCACGTTACCAAAGATGGTGGCGTAGAGGAGAGCTGCAAAGACAGACAAACAGATGAGTGAGGGGAGGCACTCTGGCACACCCAGATCTACACATCCAGACCGGGAATGCTCATGCTTCTCAGGCCTGCATTCAGAACGACAAGTCGAGCGCGTGCTGGTTTGGGAAAAGGGCAGCAAGCAACAATTGCTTAAAAACATATCTGCACACATTGTTTAGCACAAAAGCAAAATCAATACAGAATATTTAGCGAAATGTGAGAAAAGCATTCCGCTCTCTTACGCAAATAAAGATTTTTATTCACCTGAACGGTTAAAAAAAAAAAAAAAAAACATTTATCAACGAGTGTAAATTTGACACAGCACGGCTAATTTGATGATAATACAGGGCAGTACAGCTGACTCCTGGTTTGCTCAGTCTGCACACAGTGGGACACAATAGCTGCTTTGGTAGCTGGTACAAGTCACTCAACACCGTCTTTCCAAGAGCCCCAGGCAAGGTGTATAGCCCCCATGTAAACTCGGCTGTGACACACAAGTGCTACAAAGGCATCAGCTAGCTTCCACCTGTATGGCAAGGGGGGAGGGATTACGCAAACAGACCCAGATAATAGCAGGAGAACAGCAGATCAATACTGAAGCATGTGGGGGCGCCGGAACACACAACTCACACAGAGGTGCTTACCTGCAACACCCAACCAGTCCTTCTTCCCCACCCCCCAGAGCAGTTCCTGCTCCACAGGATAGCAGCAAGGGCAGGAAATGGATTGTGTCCCACAAAAATAATTAACCATGTGACAGGACACCGAGCCACAGTGCCACAGGATCGGCAGAGTAAAGCCACCCGACAGATCCTGTCCGCCGGCATCACATCAGACGCCAACTTGCAGGAAGTGGCTCGGTGACACTGCTTATTTTGCAGAATTGGTGACATATTCGTGTCCTGGCCTGTAAAGGGCATGCTGACCAGCACTGTTCCTGAAATGGAATTTATCAGCACTAAAAGAAGTTCACACACTGCTGGCTTTGAATACAGACCCTCAGTTCCCCAGTTCTGGTTCTGTTAACATCTCAACCCCAGCTAGTCGATTCTCGTTTAACTAAGGCAAGAAACAAGTGGTTCAGCAGACGACAACAGGGATGCATCTATCGTACAAAGGGTGTGCTTCCGGTGTGTCTGTGGGGCATCTGGCCCCAGGGCGTCGCTGCAGCACATTTGCAGGTAAGAGAGGGGTGCTCCCCCGCATGTGACAGCCCTCCGTGCAGGACATGCACTCATCAGCCAAGAATTAAACTATCCACAACACAAACCAGGCTCTTATAAAGTTCAGAAATGCTACCAGGATTCATTCAAATCTTTACATTCCACCATTTTCAATGCATCACACAAAAAGGCCCAGTATCATGGTGCTATAAAGACTGCACACACAACCCTATCTTAAAAAGTGCACAATATATTCCTAAGCTCCTAAAACCTGGACAACATCCCATTAGCGATGAAACTGCAAGGATTTCCCCTCCAAGCCATGGGAGCATTTTTGAGGTGTTGATTATAACTATTTCCAGAAATGTTACTGGAACAGTTCACGTTAAAGACTCCTCCTAAGGGCACTACTAAAGACTCCTCCCCAGTGGAGAATCAAGGGGAGGCGGCTGAGAGAAACATCAGTGATACTTACCGGGGGCCTTTATCAGAGGCCGGCCTCTACGGTGCATCCCCCCTCCCCCCACCCCACCCCACCCCCACAGGCACACAGATAAGACCTGCTGTGTGTTAAATGGGCCTTATCTCACTCTCCAGGGGAAGCAGAGTGAGGGGGAGGGAGGCACAGCATCATATCCTCTTCCCTGTCTAGGCAAGACCACCCCCCCCCAATCCTGTGTACCAGCTGGGCTCAGCACCTCTCACGCCTTGACACTCCCGGCCTCATTAAATCTGACGGATCATCGGAGGTACGCCGTCGTCCCCAACAGACGGGGTCAGAATGTTGACACAATAATTCACATCAGCATGGATTTTCCGGGAGGGGGCCGCTGTCAGCAGCTTTTATTTAGGAGAAAGTGTCCACAGATCGCAATGATATAAACTAAGGAATAGCCAGCGGCATCAAAGCCCCTCTTCTCCGTAAATCCCGGCATTCAAAATCCTGCCTGCGTGAGCTCTCTGCCCACTATAAACTTAAAATCCTCCAAGCCCTCCCCCCCACAAAAGTGAGAGAGGCACATCCTGTGAGATTAACGGAGACAGGTGAGGTTGGTCGCACCTGCTCCTCTGTAGGATGCCGACGCACCGTGCGACTGTCTGAGGCAGAGTGCCCGTTGTGCTAATCCGTTTAGCATTGACGGAGCAGACTCGGGCCCCGCCATCTCCAAAGGGGACGCAATTCCGCGCTAACGCCGTGTTCCGGACTCCTCAGACGACTCCCACCGGCGGAAATTCCATTCGCCGCACCAAAGCCAGGCTCTAACTTGATTTTCCTCACTTTCAGCAAAGGACGGCTTTAACATCTATCGATTCCCTGCCCCACCCCCCTCGAAACCCAATCTGCCATTTTTTTCAATTGCGCAGAAACGACCCAGCGATAAGACAGTGTGCCTGCCTTTTGTTGACCAGGGGTTTTTCACGGTAACATTCGAATGACTGGCAAATACGGCCCACGTTGAGTTTGTGTGGAATGTTGCTTAGTAGACAACCTTATACAGGGCGGTTATCGTTATAAAGCTAGTTTCCTAATGCAGGAGTACAACAGCAGGGTAACAGTAGCAATTTGAAAATGCAAGCCATGTAAGATTCTACATAAGAGTCCACAGAGCGCAAGGACAGCTGGAGGAAAAGGCTTGTGAGGAAGCTGGCAAATGCGCTTTATGATTGGACTAGCTAGCATTACTGCTTACACGCCTCTTATGATCAATGGGAAAAAAAGCTTCCAACTAGACAGGTATCTTGTTGAGCCATCTGCAATATCTACTGCTACATAGGATTTATAATATCCAGCCTAGAACCAGTACAGGCACTGGTAGGCCTGGTACACAGTCTGTGCTTTGTAGGAGCAGAAAGACTGCATATTGAACCAAGACTATGAGGGTCTAATGAGGAGACCCCTTGCAATCAGGTGTAAGGCTAATCTCTGAACAGTACAGAGGGGCTCGTTCTGACTTCTGCTGTGGTTCAAGGTACAAGGAACACAGGGAGAAACCCAAGAGCCACCAAGGAGCATTCTGACAACATAACCATGGTAACCATGACTGGCAAAGCAAAAAATAAAACAATCACGAAAACAGGCCACTACCAAAGCAAATCAGAATCGCTAATAGGCAAACAGAAACATTCATTTTGACTTAACATGAAGAACCCTCTTTTAGTCAGGCTGGTAATCTGGGTGCGCACAGGTTCTGCTCTTAATTGCAGCTGCCCCAATTTAGGTTCCTCAGCAACACTTGTCTGTTTCATGATTAATACCTGCACAATTGGCTCCTTAAATCAGTTTTTATTAGGCTGATTAGCCAAGGGAGCCCTTCTGGAAGCTGGGGGAGGGGCATCTTCGGTCGGTACCAATGCTGCCTTCTAGGCTGGTGATGTGTCCGTCATTCGCCATCTGCTGCAGTCAGTGAAGACCTCAGAACTCTGGTCGGAGTTGAAATTGATCAAAATGGGAGAGATGGATACACGCTCAGTTATGTCACGACATGAGGATGCCGGGCATGGCTCACATTAACGGACAGTAGACATTGTGCAGGGATACGGACAGTGGCCGCTTTGTGATGGAAGGCCCTGCTGTCCTCACTCTGATTTCACATCAAGGGCCTCATTAGCAAATGGAGGACCAAGCATCGTGAATAGATGGGACAAGGACTCGAAGACAGGCAGCTTTACTTAAACAGCTTGCACTGTTACCTGCACCAGAGGGCAAAAATATTGGCAGAACGGGGAAAACGCATATAATTATCTTCCGCAAGACTGGTTAAATCAGTGTATAATTGCAGCAGAGGGCTAAACACTGTAATTAAAATATGGAGAGTAATTTTCTCTCTGGAATTACAGCCCGGCAATCTAACAGGTCTCCGCAAAACTGAGAATGACCTGGAATATGCCAAATGCAGATTTTTTTTTTTTTTTTATTTAAAAACAGCGAGGGGTCCACACAGCGAGGAGCATTTCTGATCTGAGCCACCGTGTTTCCAGAACGTGCGGTGAGAACACCACAAGCCGATCAGTTTCTCCAGAGAAGCAACCTTTTGGGATTTAGAAAGGCGTGCCAGTTAAAATTCATGTACAGAAATAATGGAAGCGTCAGAGAACAGAGCTAGAGTGTGAATTAGGGAACTTTTTTGCGTGAGTAGACAGGATGACACACTCAGCACCGAAGCTTTCATTTTCCCGATACAGAGCTGACAGTGCCGACTGCTGTATCGGATGCAGATATTGATCAAACACAGTAGGTCCATAGGTGACCAAAGATGCCCCCCCCACAACCTCCGCCTCCCCACCGACGAGACAGCTCTGTGCCATCCAGGAAAGACTGCTGCTTAAAAGAAAACCACAGGATGCACGGTTTACAGCCCACACAAAAAGGCTGTCCACCACTTATACACGCCAGGTCGTGGCCTTTGGCTTCCGGAAGCATCTGACAGAATGTCTAATGAGACCCCCCCGCCAAGGGGGTATTTGAAGCTGCAGATTCAGAGGGCTGTGGTATCTGCCATAAGTGTTGGTAGACTATTGGGGTCCCTACCCCCCCCAAAGGGCTTTTTCATCTCTCCCCCCCCCGCCACCAGGTGCAGCAGTCATCATAACCCCTCCTAACCAGGTGATGCAATGCTGGAGGGTGTTATGCGTGAAGTCTGAGGTAATTCGATTGGCTGTGAGCCCCCCCACAGTTAGGGTGTTCACACTGCCTCAGTTAGCCAACATACAGCTCACCCCCTCCCCGACTGCTCATTCAGACACACATTATGTGACCTTCACGGCCACTCAACCTCTGTCACCCATCTCTGTTCTGTAATGGGCCTGAATGCATCAGGGGCTTCCAAGGTCCAATGAGACCAAGGGTCCTGGTCCCGCTAGCTAAACAGGACGAGATACACGAAAGGCCTGCAAAACCAACTTGATGTCAACCCTGAGGAGCCTAACCAGGCTTGGCAGAATGATGCAAAGCAATCCACCACAGGGCGGCAGAACCGCACCTTTCGGCCGGAGCTGTGCTCCCGCAGGAACACCCATGTTCTCCAAGAACATGCATAGTGAACAACAAAACCTCTTATTCAGCACCTCTGCAAGCAAGTCAGCAGTTCATATTTAGCTGCCCGAAACAGCACATAGGATACATGTAGCCCAGAAATATCATATACAGAACATGAATTATTATGCAGTCTGCTGGTTTCATATCACATTCAATTCACTGAAGATTTAGTTTCAAGAAAAAAGAAAAGAAAACATCCATTTTCCTCAGAATTAACAAGGAAAAACGAAGCCGCTGGCAGCGAGGCGCATCAGCGCTACCCTGTCCCCACGACAACGCGCGCTCTCCCGCTGGCGGACGAATCGCGCCTCCAAATGGTCGCTCTTCTTTTCCAAGCGGCGAGGTCCCGCTCCTGACCGCCTGGGGGGGGGCACTGGAAAGCCTCCCTCCATTTGTAAAGCTAGCGTCGCCTACAGCTAAATTGTAATCTTCTTCTTGCCTGTAAGCTAACATAGACAATGAATGTCCGTATTTCCCACCTGAATAAAACAGCATCCACCACAGCCCTGTACAGGAGACACAGTAATGAATAAAGGGAGGATGAAGCATTTGCCCTAGCAGTTCCCCTGCCCCCACCTCCCTGGGGGAAAAAGCAATAAGACACGGGTACGCCACACAAGGGGAAAAAGTAACCCTGCATCAGGCAGACTTCGGCACGAGTAAAAGTTACTCATGTCTGTATAATAAGGAGACCCCAGTACCACTGTTGCTACAGTAACGGAGGGCCCTTTCCATTCCCTGTCAAATCTCCCACTGACAGCCGTGCTCCACAACGGCGGGTAAAAATAGAGTGTTCGGGGCTTGGCAGCTTCCTGAGCAAAAAACAAGACAAAATTATTGGGCACATCTGCTTTTTTTATATAAGTTAGTAAATCTAACAGCAGTCACAGATCACGCCAAATTGGGCCGCAAGAGGGAGTCCGTATCCCTGACAGAACTAGCAGCTAAACAGCACCCTGGAAATCAGTCGTTAGGGTCAGCCAGCTGAGATGTGGGGCAACCACTCCCCTCCCATGGCACCTCTGTGTGCAACGCTATTGCCATGACAACAGGCTGGGGCATCAGGCAGCTAGGGGCATATTTAAGGGGGGGACACAGGGGCAGCAGCTGAAGCTGAAAGCTAATTGGCCCCGGAGAGCCCCCTCCGCTGTCACTCACTGATTCAAAACATATCATTGGCTAATGACAAGGTTGGTCCTTCTTATGCCCGCCTTCCTAGAATCCTAGGATCGCCCATGCAGGAGCCAAGACGACACCTTGAGCACCCAGCTTGGCGACCCGCACATGGGAAGGAATCCGAACCTCGTCAATCTTGCACTCTACAGAGGGTCCAGCCAGCAGAGGCAGAGCGAGAGTGATGGAAGGAGACAGCCTGGGCTGACAGGGTGGGGACTCCGCCAACGCGTGGGCAAAGGACTGGACAGGAAGCCAGATCACACCAACCACATGACGCACACTAACTGATAAAAGGCTTATAGCGACCCGGTGCATGTAGATAACAGATGATGTCATATCCCTCTGAGTTATTCCTAAGAGGCTAACTTCCTGACATAACTCGCCAAACAACTAAGGGGAGGATTTAGCTCACAGCAGGACCGGTGGCATAAGAAAACAAATATGCAGCCAGGTCCACAGAGCACACGTGGGTGATAAAACTGCCCCCAGAAAAGGGCTATGGGGAGGAGCCAGCAGAGGGTGTGGCGGTTAAAGGTTCAAATCCCCAACCTAACACTGCTGTTGTACCCCTGAGAAGATACTCAAACCAATTTAAAAAAAAAATAAATAAAAAATCACCACAGCTAAGAGTAATATCGTAAAGCAGTTTTGATAAAGGATTATAAGAAATAGTACTACCACCATGGGAAGCGCATCATATTTCAAAGCACGGGGGCCACAGGCAGATTGCGGCTGGATGTGAAGGTAAGGCAGAGCGATTCGTCAGAGATCGAACAGAAGGTATGACACTACTGACGCTAATGTTTCACAACAGCCATGGAGCACGCTGCCAGATATCTGTCTGCTAATGTGTGCAAACAAACACGGGGATCTGTGACGGGCAGCTTTAAAAGTGAGGATTTTATAACAGTTTACAGTGCCCGCACTCTCTCCACTCCACGCGGAGGTACCACAGATACCAGCTAGAGACGCACCCACAGATACGGGGCATAAGCGGACGCAGGAGGACAAGGGCACCCCGCTCAACCTCGATCCCACGCACAGAGACGCAGAAACGGCAGTGGCGAGTAAGGGATGGGATTCACACACTGCCGTCTGTGCAACAGCCCGGATACAGCCGCACATGGACAAAAACCAACGGCAATATGACAATTTGGACTCATTCGCTTGACCACCATAATGGCATGGATAGCGGAACTATGGGTGTGAAAAAAAACAATGCTGCATGTGGACGATGTTTAAACATAAAAAAACACTAAATCCTAAAGCAAAGTAGCCAAAGTACAGCCCAGTAAATCTTACACATTAGAGCAGATCCTTTGTTTGAGAAAGGTAGTGTCAATCCTACCATCTAAAAGCAAGGCACGCGGCTGCGGAGAGTTCCATCCTCCCAAGCATCGGTGGAGCCTGGCCGTTGGCCAGCCCCTGGAGCGAACGGCTCGCAGCTAAGAGCTGGGTGGAATCCGCAGCGGGATCGGCTCGTCAAGCCTGGCGGGGAGAGACTGAATGGCTGGTACATGAGGGGCTTTGAGCTGCACTACAAATGAATTCGATTTTAATGCTTCATCGACCCATGGGATCAGCACAGCTCGATGGGATTTTAAACACAATTTTACTAGTTAACGCATTTAAAAAAAATAAATGTTCATCATCCTCATGTAAATACAGTTTTCCCAAATGTTTGTTCTGCTGGGAGAGCATACCTGCTCCACTAACTTCCTGGAAGTCACATACGGTGGAAACGGTGCCAATTAAAGAATTCACGCAGTCAGGCGAATCTGAGACCCAAATCAGAGCCTCGCACTCTGTTAAACACTCTGCTAAACACTAAATTTTCGCTCGAGGTCCCTCCCAAAGCCCACTCAAAAACTGCAAATCCCAAATAAAGCAAAACAAATTGGAGGAGATTATATCAAAGCAGCAAGCATAGAAACAGTTGAGAGCTGCATTCTCAACAAAAGGGGAAGCAAATCTGCCAGATAAAGACTACCCGAGAAATTTGATTTAAATGGAACACTGTCAGTTTGTAAGGTGGAACATTAGTAGCCACCCATCCCATTTGACCAAGACTGACCTACAGAAAGCTGGACAGAACACAAAGATTCTAAAGAACAAACATTTTTCTGCAATCCTCAAACACGAGGGCAACAGAAAAAGGGGGTAGGGGCCACGGCTACTCACATCCAATCATCATCATGGCCACGGCGAAGATCTTCTCGCCATCAGTGGTGGGGGCGATGTTCCCAAATCCGATGCTGGTGAGGCTGGTCATGGTGAAGTAGAGGGAGGTGATGTACACCGAGTCCTTGCTGGGGCCGCCCTCCCACCTGCCCAAGCCACTGGCGTTGAAGCGGTACGGCGAGCCCACGGTCTCGGCCAGCATGTAGAGCCAGCTGTCCGTGCGCACCGAATTGGTGTCCTCATCGATGACCTCATAGTCGCCGATGCTGTACCAGATGCAGGCCAGCCAGTGGGCAGCCAGGCCAAACACGCACACCAGTAACACCAGCACGGCGGCACCATACTCAATGTAGTGATCCAGCTTGCGGGCCACGCGGCCCAGACGCAGCAGCCGGACCACCTTAAGGGAGCTGAACAGGCTGCTGATACCCTGGGGGGGGGGACAAGAGAACAGTCAGCTAGATCACTTGCAATGATATGGCTCGAGTTTACAGGGTTGGGGCAGCCCTTTTGTGTTTGTACGGCTCAGTCTCAGATACCTCGTTTCCACCAACACGGAGCCGGGCTGGTTCTCGCTTGGTGCTTTTTGAGCACCTGCCCGTGTTTCCACCGGTTTCAAAAAAGAACAGAACGAAAATGTTACGTAGGTGGAAGTGAAAGTAAAGGTTCATAGGAATTACATTTTTTTTTGGTTTGACCTGCTTCAGATATTAAATTCCTATAAGCCAAACTGAAAAAATGAGCCTTTAAGCCTCATCGTTTTCAGAGTATGAGTGGTTGTTCTGTCTCTATTGCCTGCATCCACTTAGCTTCCTTAAAGGCTGTACTTCTGCCCAGTCTGTGTGCGAGTTTATTCTCAGTCGCTGTTTTACCGCCGTCCTTTTAAAGAATTGCGCAATAAGAGCATGCTAAAAACTGAACTTTGCAATTCGCCTCATGATCTCTTCACCACTTGAGCACCACTGTATTTTATTTATTCGACCTGTGGCATGTTTATATTTCATTATTAAATCTGGCCAGCAGATTGATCTTTCATTTTCCACAGAATAAGAAACGATGTCACATTATTCCACTAATCGGCTGGCAAGTTGTTTCACTGCCGGCACCAGCAATATTAGAAAAGACTATATTTGTTATAGATTAAATTTTCCATGTATGTGGAAGGTTTGGACGCGATAGCCCATCCCACTTTTGCTGACTGTACGGATCCAAATTCTGAGACCAGCTTTTCTGTGCCGTCATGCTGGAGCCGTTTTTTCTGGCCCTGGGCCACTTTTTTTGCAATGGAAAAGCACAAGACCAGTTCTGGATTGGGAAAAAGCTCGGCACCAGCTCTGGCACCGCGTTGGAAACGAAGCAACAGCTGGCCCTTTGAATAGAGTGAGCACCTGGTCCTCTCCATCACACTGTCAACATTTTCTAGTTTCCCCTTTATTCCACATCATTCCTACGAGTCAAGAATGACTCTGACGACTCTGGATGAGTCAAGGATGACTCTGGAACCCAAGGCCCCGCTGGGGGTTAGGCCCCACTTGTGCCCGACAGCTAAGGCAGCACACAATAAAAAAAAAAATAAATAAAGAAAATAAAAAAAAGTGGTCCATTGAGCAAATAAGCAGACAGAACCTGGCTCTGGCTACTCGGAACTACAGACAGCAAGTGAAGGACACCCTGGGGCTACCATGGAAACCCCAGTGAGAGATGAAATACATCTTCCAGCTCAAAACAATATTCCGTCATCCAAAGGGCAACCTGTCCTGTGTTTCTATCCACACCTCAACATGTTCGGGCATCAACGGGGAAATGAGTTGAACTACTCAGGCTAATCGTTACAGGCAGTAACCATGAATATTTATCTTTATTCTAACACCCTGATTGTAGGACACAAGATTCAGTTATGCAGACAACACGTGTCAGTAGTACATCGTCTGACTGAAGTTCTTAACTTGATGTCACTGGTTTTACTGCTGATAGGAGGAGGATTCAAATCATACCTCAAAGCTATTCCATTAACTACTAAGAATTCACTCCCACTCCTCCAGTCTGCAGACACTTGAAAGCACACTAAGGATGTCTAGGGAGAAATACCCAATCAGGATGCTCACTTTGCATTAAACCCCACCCCCAAACCCCCACCTTAACAATGGCAGCAGCTGTGTTACATTTGGGCCCTTCTGACTATTAGTCATCAACAAGGAAGGGGGGGGGGGAGAATAAACACAAAACAGCAAATGCAAATGAATTCATGACTGAATGCTGACAGCTTTATCTTCTCAGAAGGACCATGCACATCCACACAGTATCTAGTCAGTCACACACACACAAGCATGAATTACAGGTGTTACTGAAACAAAAACCTTTTGCACTGTGTGTGTGTGTGTGTGTGTGTGTGTGTGTGTGTGTGTGTGTAAGAGAGGGAGAATTTCTACAAGTACTGGAAATACATTGTGTGTCTGCCAGTTAGCTGTACATTCATACATTTGTAGTCATATTCACCCATTAAACTACTACTACAGCTCACAGGACAGCTTTGATCAGCTAGTTTAGAAGATGAAAACTGTGAGTTTGCCTACTTGAGTGACAGCTCGGTGGTTCCAGTTCTTCACGTCCCACAAACAAAGAGGAGGAGAACAGGCCATGCAAACAGAACAGGGTTCGAAGGAGAGAGAGAGAGACAAAAACGCTGAAATCAAAAAAGCATGTGAACAGCCAGTGAAAAACTTTAGAAAGAGCAGCGACTAAGGGAAATCATATTCAAATGAACAACAGAGGGGAAAATCAAAGCACAAATGAACAGGTCAAAAAGGTAATTGTGCTCATAAGGCTCACAAATTAGACAAAGAAATACGTGAATAACTTAACATCAATACAACATTTATTATTATTACCACTTTGATGCAGGATGTGAACCATTAGTACCACTGTCGTTTTCCGTGACACGCAACAGAACCCCAATCATCTTTGCCAGAGAGACCCGGAGTACATAACATATAAAACAAACATACAAACATAACCCTATATAAAAAAGCAAGCTTGCTTGGATCCCTCAGGAGTGCTATTTTTGGAGTGTGAGTGGGCGTGTTCTGCCTCGCCGCCGAAGTCGCCGCTCCTTGCGTCTCCAGTGCATTAGTGGGAAGTGTGGGAGTGCGACGGCCTCCCGCCGGGACCGATGGACCCGATGGAGCATTGGTTACAAGATACAGACACTGAGGCAGACAGAAGCGGTAAGCAAAAATGTGATTTTGTTCCGTTTCGGCATCAGGTGAGGCACTGGAGCTCGATTGCCAGTTGTCTTGTACCTTGCAAAATGAACACTATTCTGTCCAATACATAAAGCTGACCACATGGGGGGGGGGGTACATTTTTGGTGGGTTCAGGATTGGAGAATCATTCCTCGAGCTAATCTTTATTTCCTTATAGACAAGCAGGCAATGGGCTTGGACGAGTCAGGGCATCGTTGCAGCCAGCCAGCGTCAGTGGCGCGTTAAACACGACACTCCTCTGACTCACAGTCACAATCCAGATCCCTCCTCATTGAACTTGGCTTTATCAAAGAGGCTTAACAGAAAGCCCGAGGTGTATCTGAAGACGTACAATGCTTCTGTAAGTACACCCGCTTATCTGCGCCATTTCCACACTAACGAACATGGCAGCTGCATCCCCAAGCTGACCGTACGAACACTAGGAATCCGCTTCTCCTCAGAAGGCCATAGCAACCAGAAATAATTGTCAGGGACTCATCTTCTCCTGTGGGTTAGCCTCATTGATAATTCAGGAGGACTCCGATTTACGGACCTGTAGTAAACTGGGCAATTCAGCTGAGCTTCATGGGTGAATGAGACAAGTGGTGGCATTGCACTTATGGGAAAAGACATTCGGAAGAGCTTTACTGCCGTTTGGAGGAAATACTTACTAAAAACGTGTGAATGCTGTCGTCATAAAGTCACGGACGCCGTCATAGTCACTGCTAGTCCGCTTCAAAGCTAGGAATTATATTAATCTGTCATATCTGAATCCAGCTTCTAGGATCCTATCCATCCCTGTAAGCCTAAAGTTGGCCCTGTTCGCTCCCATCAGAAATTTTAGATCTAAGAAGATCACAAACCTGAAGCTAAAAGTGATCAAAGCCTTTGAAGTGTGTTCTGATCTCTGGGACCAGGTTCTGTAACTTACACAGAACTTCAACAAAAAAAAGAGAGCCCTTTGTATTATAACTGGGGTATAGAACTTCAAGTGGAAAAACATGAAGCTTCATAAGTAATCAATGGGGGCTTGCATTGACAAAAAAGCAAGGTGAGAATTTAAGAAATTATACACAAAAAACCCATAACAATAAAGCTTTGTTGGAGGTAGACTGTGGGATAGTGGGCAGGATCAATAAAACACAAAAACGCGTAGAGAGAAGACACTCGGGCTGAACGATTTAGGGAAAATATCTAATTGCGGTTATTCTTGGCATATTGCAATTGCGATTTGATTTGCAATATTTTATACATAATCAAGCTTCAGTTCAATATTCAATGTGTAATAGATTTAAAACGTATGACACAGTATTGTCACAGCATCAAAATAGTAACTGTTCTATATTCTAATGCAAGAATGAGAACTTAAACATGTGAATTGCTTCCAACATGTATTTATTGCTTTTTTAAAACTGCCGCGAGAATAGTTTTACAAATTCATGCCGTGCTCCTCACATGCCAGTCATGCTCACAAATTAGAAGTGGCCGAAGGCGACTGTGGATACGCCCCCAAACAGCGAACACGTGAAAAACAAGCGGTGCGAATAAATATTGATTCTGCTGCCGAGGCAAAATCTAGGAACAGCGTCCACAATGACTCATATGACCATCGTCATCGCACGACGATGCAAAAATTTCAGTTCGATTAGAAACTGTCCTTCATGTAGAGGTATGAGGTATTCAACAAAAGTTTGCACAGTTACCGTTACATGTGGCTTGATTTTTAAATATGTATTTGGATCATTGAAGACCTGGGCTATGTACACAAGGGTTAAACCCTGGGTCAGATGTGCTGTACAATGCATTTCCTAAATCACAGCCTTTGCCATTGGCTAATCGCGTTGTTCCAAATCACGATTTCGATTTGAAATTAATAAATCGTTCGGCCCTAGAAGACACTATACTGTGGGACACAGAAATTTGACAATATTTTCAAAAGCAGCGCCATTCCGCGATCTGACTTATGGGTCATCGATATGTAGCACATCAGCTACACAGATGCAAATGACACCAGACTCAGCAATGATGCAGTGCGATCTCTCTGCCCCTCCAACAGACTCAGCCATGATGCAGTGCGATCTCTCTGCCCCTCCAACAGACACAGCTCGAATTGCACAAGTGGGGCGAAAAAAAAAAAAAAGTGCCTTTATGCAGAATGCAGCTTAAGAACCAATGTCTGGATCCAGCAATCACGCAATGACAAATTAATTTGTTATGACAGGTAGGGGGATGTGTGTTAAATTACTGCCCCACCGCCCCCCAGATCAAACACACACGCAATTCCATTCCTCTCTGCTACAAATATTTTGAGATATTGGACCCCCACCACAGACCAATCCAATTATGTTCCAAAATTTTTAGGGCCCCTGAGTGACAGGAGGCCTTGGTATTGTCCTAGCTTTCTCTTTAGTTTCCTGGATTCAGTCATACATAAAAGGAGGGCAGTACTGAACAGCCTGCAGTGAGCTTCCTTTAAGCAATAAACTTGATACAGTTATTAAGACACTGACCCAAATCAAATAACTGGCGAATCGATGATGTAAAACCATCGCTCCTGTGGCGAGGCGCCTTGATCATTTTTATTAAGAATGCATGTGATTTCACCCTGCTGCCGACGCAAATGTCACGGTGGCAGACGGCACAGGCCTCAAAGCCTGACCGGGGAATGACACAGAAGCATTTGCAGGATAAACAGGCCTGAGCCCAGTTACTGGCACTGCCATTTCAGCTGGGAGCTCATTTAATTGGTGAGTGTTGGTATCCCTCAGTGCATAATTAAAACAGATGTTGTACGAAACAAACAATCTTGAGCTTTTTGTTCCTGGTTACGCCCAACTTGTTCCCCCTCCATCACACTGGTAGTGCAATTCAGTGGCCTGCAACAAGACTTGTGAGTGCAGGGAGGTTTACAGACCCACCACACAGCAATAAACCTCCCCTAATTCGCTGCCATCTCAGGTGCCAACAATTGGTGCGGTTTTCCCCGCTCACTCCCCCTTGCAAAACACAAACTAATATAACCCAGGGAACCATGGACCAATTTCTGACTGATCAGCCAATCCTGTTCCTCCATCCCAGGCTGCAGCAGACACATGCTAAAGGCCTAGCATCAGATAACCCTTTAAATAGAAACTGCCTTCCTGAAATAGGCCTCAGAGAGGCAGCAATAAGAAACAACTGATGGGTGCACTAGGCCCAGTGGAATTCTGGGAACGTCTGCGCAATTCGCAGCGATCCATCTGAAAGTCCGATTAAAACATGGATGGCTAGGAATGAAACGATGATAGTTTAAAAATCATCTACAGTGTATGCTTCCTAATCTGAAAAAAGTGCTTCAGCAAGAGAGAAGCCCAAGTTCATCAAGAGGGGACAGTGCGGAAATTCTCAGCTCTGTTCCAGCATCTCATGCTGAAGAAAAAGAACACTGTAAACAAGAGTAAAAAGGATGGGAAAGAAAACATGTAAACGTTTATGTACTGCAGATATGGTAATGTATTAAATGATTATTCCGCAGTCTGTTCCTGTTGACACAGGTGACAAATAAGAATCTGTGGCCCATGAAATGAGAGGAAATCCTCAGTGCTTGGATTGAAGCAGTCCAGACGCTGACACGGACAGCATAAAATACAACCGTTCACCATCATGAAGAACAGGTAGAGAACCAGATAACGAGACGCCCTAAATATTTAACAAGCCTGGGGTAAACACCAGGGAGTGGTTAATATCAATGCAGAGGATTCTGGGAAGGGGACTGACCTCGTCCACATTCTCAAAGGCGTTGATGACATCATATGGCAGGCATGACAGCAGGTCGATGACGAACCACGTCTTCAGATAGTTCATGCGGATGAGCTTGGGGTCAGAGATGACCTCGCCAGCCGGCCCGACGAAGGTGGTGTGGAAATTGAGCACGATGTCCACCAGGAAGATGACGTCCACGATGCTGTCCACCACCAGCCAGGTCACGTTGTTCTGCTTGGTCTTGAAAGACACGTTGTAGGGCACCATGATGGCAGTGTAGAAGGTGAGGATGAGGATGACCCAGTCCCAGGTGGTCTTGAAGGCACAGTAGTGGAGGATGATGTGAGGAGGGGTCTTCGGAGTCTCCTGCTTGTACTGTGGCAGGATGTCAGAGCCAAGCTGCAGCACCTGACCATGGAAAGAGGGAGGTTAATAATCTTTGGTGTGAAGCTCTTGAAGACCTAAGTCTCCATAGTAAGTAGCTGGGGAAGGAGGGTGTGTGTAAGGAATGTTTAGCAAGAATGCGTGTCGTGGAACACAATATACTTTTCCGTACGTCTCTTAATCCCGATATTATCTGCTCACAGATTGATGAAAGTTTTACAGAAGACTGAAAAGCAAACTGCTTATAGAAACTATCGCACAGCAATGCCCTGCACAGAGGATAGAAGAGGTGGTGACCAGAGGTGAGGTGGCCAACAGAGGGCACCCTTTCTACCTCTGCTAGGCGAGAGTGCTTGTGGACGTTCTCCCCCTTGTGTACAGTGGGCTGTAGCTGCTGCAGGACGCCTCGGCTGCTGGTCAGAGCACGGGTCAGACGGGCGAACTTCCCCCAACCTGGTTTGGGCAAGAAAGCCGGATGGCCATGTTAGCGAACCCCGGGTGGCATTGACGCAAGGGATGGGTCACATGATTGGTACCTCTAAAACACACAGTAATATTTACCCTATAGAAGAAAAACAAAGGAGAGATAAGAAGGTTAAGACTGGCCAAAACATACAGCAAGTCAATGGGTAGGAATAGCGAGTGCTGGCCCCTCACTTGGTAATGTAGCCCCACCCACCTTTGGATGAATCATCTTCGATTGGCTGTTTAAATGCTGTGATGTCACTGAAGGTGCACAGGAACAGCACCACCTTGTCCTGTTCATTGCGGATGGGAGCGATTTTGACGAAGAACCACACCGGTGTTCCTGAAACACAATCAAGAGATTACAAACTCAAGAGACCACAGTACTCTGCCCACCCCAAATAGTGAAACACTCCATCTGAGTTTACACAGATCATCTAATTAGCCATGTTCTTTTCTGACCATCATTCAAAGGAGACTCTCTATTATACCCTTAACAAAAAGTTCCAAGTGGAACAGATGTTTTTATAAAAAAGTATCCATTTTCAGGGAAAAGGAGATCTCTAGGAAAATTCAGGGTCCAAAGAAACTTACGGTTCTTCTTGTACATGAGTATTTCAAATGAGTTCATCTCATAGTTCTCGAAGGTCAGCCGCACTTTCTCGGTGGTCTCTTTATCCGTGAGCTCGCCGTACATGAAGCTGAAAGCACAGTGAGAAGCTCACTGTAGCATCACTGTGATATTACAAACACCAGGGTAAAGAAGCTGGGGGCATAACAGGCACAGAACTCCAAACAGAGCCAGGACCATGATCACCAGACAGAAAGCCAACATCTGCCTTTTACACAGAATCTACTGCTCTTGCATCAGCCATCTCTACCATTTGCTTCCCCCTCTGGCCCAGCGAAAAGCCTTCAGCCAAAGAGAGGCGAAGATTATCTGTATGAAAAGGAGCAAAATCCCTCCCAGATCCCATGAGCTGTTCTATTGATTGAATCAGTAAGGCCAACATACACAAGCATGTTCTGTTGACAGAATTGCACCCCATACAAACACAAACATCGAGCAGATCCAAAGCTGAGGAGCGACACTCATTAACTGAATCATTGCTGATTAATCACAGGTGCGACTGCTAGAAACAGCATGTAGAGAACAGATGGAAGGTCAGGCTTTCATAGCCGAAGACCTCGTCTCCAGTTCATACAGCAGAAGCCGCCCCTTGATTCCGGAACACAAAGAGTCAATTGATCTGGCGAGAGACTGATCTGCAATCAATCAGATTAAGTGACTGCACGCCTACAGATAGAACGGCTCGAAAATGAGCACTTAACAAGCATGAGAGACACTTGTGGGCCTTCCTGTAATGAAGCATCTATTAGCGGCCCATTTTAGCCTTAGCACACACATTCATGAAGGAATAAATCAAGTAAAGGCTGCGAGTTCAGCCCTGGTCGGCCATGTGATCAAGGAACGGGGGGGGTTAGTTCAGCTCATATCACAAGTCGGCGGATTCACTGACCCGCGCCTCCAGTCAGAGGCGTTCATCATGAGAGCCGCATGGGTCAGGAAACACTTGGCCGTGCCAATTGTCCGGTCACATCCAGTGACTATCACCATTTCTCACAAATATACCTCTCGTGTGTAGCAGTAACATAGCGCTGATACAAAGATTTCATTAGGTAAGTGAGGGGAGGGGAGGGGAGGGGAGGGGAGGGGACAGACAGCCTGTTCACAGGCCTGGCAAGCTGGTACATATATTTTTGTTCTTCCCTAGAACATTTGATTAATTGGTTCCCAAATTGAACCAATTTAGCCACCTCCATTGACTAATCAGGAATGGGAAGCCTATGCAGAGATCTAAAATCAGGACAGGAGACTGACATCTTAATGGCTGAATATGTTTTGCAGGAGCAGAGTCATTGGAAGTTGTCCTACCGCGGCCGTGCGCGGAACAAACCACAAAGCTGTGTGACCAGCGAGCCATGAGTACCTGAAAACCAGCAAAGCTCACAAGCCACTTGATCGAAATCCTGCTGAAAGTGCCCTGTCACAGTGACAGTTAAGGTCCCACATCGCAGCAGCCTATAAAAGCTGATGCAAGCCACAGCAGAAAGGTAGAAGGCACACCCCCCCCCATTTCCCCTGCATGCTTTGATGTTGTCCCTCTGCACCCACCCCCCCAACTTGGGAAATGACTGAAAGCGATCCACATTACCATAACGGACACCAAGGTGCAGCAGATCTAAAAATACTGAGATTCTGAACTCTGACAAGCATTAGGCTCTGAAGACCAACAACGGTTAGACCGAGCTCCTGTCCCCCGCAAGACGAACCGAGTGCATCCTGTTGCGTTGCAGGGAATACCTTCCCAGTCACTTAATATGGACGTGTCTCTAAAGAGAGCAAGGAGAAGCAGCATGGAAATACCAGCAATCAAAAGACCTGCATTCGTTATTCCAAGCACATGACCCCGTGAAGCAAACTGGGCAGCATCAGCATCACGAGATGGTGCCTTTCTGCAGCAGGCGACTGTGGCGGTATGGGAGGCTACCTGCACGTGCTGCTCTTCTGCATGACCTCGGCCCGGTGGTAGCCGGAAAGCTTGCAGAATCCATCATTGCTGTACACGATGGGCCAGTCCACGATCTGGGCATTCCCCAGAACAAAATTGGTGTCTGCCGTAAGGGATACAAGAGAGAGTGGGACAAGGACACTGTTACCGATCAGTTCCAAGCCTCTGTGGCTCAATTGTCATGATTACAGCTCGATTAAAGTTAATATTCTACATGAAAAGTATGACCGGAAACGGCCATACCTCCAGACACATGGACCTCATGTATGGACAAAACACGCAGCTTTACTCATTTTTAGACCAAATACGGTAAATATCAGGAGGGTAATGTGGCTAGCTGGACTTATACATACACACAACTATTATGGGTATGGTCACAATGAAATCAACACAAATCGACGCATAAGGATGATGACAGCACTGAGGTCCCTCCCACCCTCACAGATTCCCGAGTCTGGACATTGGAGAACATAGGGTAACCAGAGGAGAGCCGACAGTCACAGAAGCCCGAACCAAACCTCATGTTCCTATACCCACTCAACCCCCCCCACCAGTTACTGGCTAAAAGTTTTTAGAAAATTCCTCACCAACCGCTCAATAAAGAGTAATGAGTTAATTATAATATTTTGCATAATTACTCCAACCAAAAACACTTGCAATTTATCTTAGGCAATTAAGAAGAAATGAGGAACTACAGTAAATGTTACAGGAAGACATTAACTAAACAAACACTGGTTAAAGTCTCATGTCCTTAAGAGAGCCAGATTTGGCACCATTTGTCAAGACATTTGTACATAGCAATCAATGACAATAACGTGCCACCCAGACAAGGTGATGCGTTACAAGCTGTCCTGAAGAGCAGCAGAAAAATGAATCTTGTCTCACTCCCATGGACCTGAACCTTCCTGTTTATAGCCCTTGTGCAAGAGCGACCTTTCACCTCTTACCTACATGACCTCAGCCTTGTACTATGCAGGTGATGCAGGTGCTGAGGCCAAGCAAAATCATGAGAACGATTCCTAATGTTAGGTTATTCCCAGTTGACCCCTGCCCATTGTACCAATGGCATTATGGGACATTCCAGACCCTCCTGCAAATATTAACACCACCACGGACAGTCAAAATAGTATTAAGGAAAATGCAACATGTATAATAGAGAGGTTTTAGGACTGGAAACTTTAACACAGTGCACTTTACACCGCTAATTCCATTAAAAACGGCAGGAGAGGGACATCGGGAATAGGGGAATCGGGAGATGTTACCTAACAAGCAAAAGGACAAGGATTTCCTCTTTGTACAGACAAACAACTACTCTTCCAAGACAACACTAAGTTCCATGCCAACATTTGATATTTACTGTGCTTACATGACCTTGCAGTTTACGCCGACTACCTACTTGATTACAAAAATAACCAGGTCGCACAGTGTGCAGTAGTTCAGTTATTTACAGCGTCTGTATGTCTTCTTATTAAACCATCGAGTAGGAATAAGAAAATTGGGGGGTGGGGGGTGGGGGGGGGAATGATGGAAGAGAGTTTGATGTTAAAGTTATGCGGTCTTTGCCGAAACTAACAAAGTAAATTAACAAAGAAATAGGTACAGAACATGAACATGGGAAAAGTAGGAATAAACAACGGTGTCGACATTGTGTATACCTGTCTGTCTATGTGACAATGTCCAAACTGAAAAGTTAAAGGAGAGAGATGGTTAAAGCAAGACAGGCAGCGCCAAACTATTACAGCTACAAACTATTACAAAACTGTCATCGGTGGCCAACTCAATAGAGCGCATTACACACCATCTGTAAGAACGCAAAGGCTGCAAAACTTAATATATAGTATTTTAAAGTCATCTTGAGATAATTTCACAAGAGTCTGTGTGGTTCTGTTTCGTTCACACTGCCAGCTCCCGTTATTCTGATTACCGTCTCCTAAGTATAGGCTACACGGACATTGATAAGATCTGCCCAGCACGGTTTTACCAAGATCTGGGGAAAAGGACAGGAGTTTAAAATTCCCAGGTGTAAAAGGGCAACGAATCAAACTTTTTTTGTGACAATCAACCTTTATTTCCGGGGCGCACCACAAGTTAGTGTAAGTCAGTTAGTGTAAACCTGAAGCGCAGTTATAATCCTATCGCTAACTTGTAATTTAAGTAATGGACGGCTTAATGTAGGCTAACCTTGACAAGTTGGTGTTTGCATTAGCGTGAAATCATATTAAATCCAAAGCGGTTTACCTAAACCCTTTCACATCTATTTCTTAGATACTCGATATTTACCCTCTTTAACAATCTCTCCGCTTAAAACCCACAGTGACCAACGCAAAATCGGTAGCATCATTTAAGAAAATTGCACAAAACTAAATATTGAAAACTGTGTCTATATTCATGTTAGTCGGATTAAACAGCTTTCGCGTTTAAATATTTTTCACCGACTCGGTATCATGCTGTTTAACATTTCAAGTTATTAATGACTGCGTTTTGATAGCAATCAAGTTGTCACTGATGGACGGGAAAAGTTCGCTTTGAATTGCGGCTTACGGAGTGTATCAGGCGTAACATTATGAATTATCGCCGCCATTAAACTGTCACATTGCAGCTGCAATAAATCACTTGATTTATCTCACAATAGACTAACATAAATCAATTAAAAAAACAGCCTTGAGCTATAGCAGAGGCGAATTCATCGGCTCGCATTCAGGAACTCTAGTGCGCTTTTGAAATGGTCCACAGACAATAGAAAGCAATAATGTTTATAGGTGTATCAATAAAACGCACGAGAATTTTTACGTGTCTTGCTGCTTATCTGATGGCAAACGTTTTCATTTCTGTGTAGTACATATGATATGCAGCGCCTTCTTGATAACCTTCAACGGGAATTGTCGCACCTGCGAAGGGGACCGTCTAATCATCTTACCAAAACCCTGGGTCGATTATTCCGCTAATACGATCCAGTATGGACGCACTTACAATCAGAGAATGAATAACATAAACACACCTATCAAAACACGCCTCAAAGCTTAGATATACTTGTTCAAGTTATTATTAGAAAAATCTGCGTTACGGTTAAGCAGATGTTTCCGTTTGTCATATATAATTACTATCAATTAACATGTAATTAACTATAACGGACATTCGGTTGTTACGTTACGGAATGACCGGAGTATTATTAGAGTTTTAGACATACACTTAGATATTACATCGATTAAGGCGATACGTAAATACAGCCTCTATGTAGCCTGGCTCAAATAACATAGTGCAAAAATAACAAGCAATTAAACTGCGCAAGTTTTGCGGGAAGCACAAAAACATTTTCTGGAATGGTAAACATCAGGTTACCCCTACCATGGCACCAACGGCACCCGCACGTTTATTTATTATTACATGCAACTTTTTAAAATACAGATATGTGCGTCAGAACGGGAAATGTTATCAATTACTTTATGTACGTTTCCAAATGGTGCGGCTTTCTTATGGTAGTGGATTTCGGTTTAAGTTTCAGACGTTAGGCTACAATATACATGAATTTTTAAAAAAATCTTGCCTGTTGTAATACTAACTGTTCAAAGGGCACAAAATCTCCCGCTGAAGATGCATCAAAGTCCATTCGGACCTTGCAGCGTACTATAGTCATTTAAAGTTCCATCATTAAACGATCCCCCCCAAAAAATGTTTTACTTCTTACCGTTAGATCGTCTGACAATATTTTCTAGGAAAGTGTTCTGGGGGGCCACGAGTCCTCGCCGTCCGCCTGCCATGCCGCCTCGTCATTCAGTCCTCCGTAGGTGGGAAGGTTTCAGCGTACCGGGATGCCGGAGCTGCATGCAAGGCGATGAGCCTGGTCTTCTGTCTTCATGGTCTCCGCTCTCACTGACATTAGGGTACAGGGCTCTCCTCACGATGTCCGAGACGGTGCCCCCCCTGTTGAGTGCAAAATGAGCGGATTCTCACGCCTGGGTACCAGCCGGTACTTGCATCCGCTCCTTAACTTCTACACTAACTTGGATTCCCATCTGCTGGCAACCAACGGAATTGCGGTTTATTTACCGGGGATAAAAGGCATGGACCCAAAGCCAGGTGGACCGGGGGGGGGCGGGGGGGGGCCCGGGCGGGGGGGGGGGGGGGGGGGGGGGGGGGGGCGGGGGGGGGGGGGGGGGGGGGGGGGGGGGGGGGGGGGGGGGG